>PVKP010003384.1:0-109577 GCA_004027715.1 Plecturocebus donacophilus | reverse complement strand
GATGAAGTTTTTCTGTTTCTTAGTTTTCCTTTGGCGGACGCCGGTTCCCCTCTTCCCGGGTTCGCTGCGCCCGCTGTGAAACTCTCCGTCCTCAGCGCTTCCAATTGCTGTTTTCCTTGTGGGGATGGGACCAGCCGAGCCCGTCCGTCCCGTATACTCCGCACTGGGAAGCGCCGCGCCGGGCGCCGGCAAAACAGCCGTGCCGGCCAAAAGAGCCGCGCCGGCCAAAAGAGTCGCGCCGGCGACTGCGTGGCTTCTCCGCCGGGAATCTCCCGGTCTGTGGGCAACAAAAACTCGTCGGAAAGTGCGGCGTCCACTCGTTCTCTGCGCTTTCACTGGGAGCTACATTCCTGAGCTGTTGTTAATCGGCCATCTTGGATCTCTCTCTAGAATTAGTTCTTAGTATGGCACAATAGAATAATACTACCTATACTTCTATTTAGCTTTTTCTTTCTTTCCTTCCCTCCTCCCTTCCTCCCTCCTTTCTTTCCTCCCTCCCTCCTTCCCTCCCTCCCTTTCTTCCTTCTTCCCTCCCTCTCTGCCTCCTCTCTCCCTCCCTCTCTTCCATCCCTCTCTTTCATCCCTCCTCCCTCTTTCTTTCTTCCAAATTTAGTCATCGACTATTTGGATTTTTAAACATTCATTTAGAGAGATTAACAAAGTTACTTGTCTTATTTCTATGGAATCTTGGTTATCATGTCAGTTATATTTAAATGTAAGTGAGATGTGCTAGGCATTTATACATTCTTATAATTATCACTTCTAAATACAAAACAATAGGCTAGAGGCAGTCTCTCTCCATCACAGGCATTTAAATTGCCATTCTGGTTCATCCTTTAAAATTAAGGAAAACAACCAGGACCAAGGAAGGAAAATAATTAAATTTGTTTGGTAAATAATGCAGGATGTAGAGAATTTTTTTTCAAGAAACAAACTCATTAATTAGGGCATCTCCAGTTCATCAGTTTTCCAATTTCTCCCTTCCAATATATTTCTGAACTATATCCCAGGGAATTTAAGATAAATATACTCACATCATTCTTTGCATTACAATTACAGTCAATGAAAAATGTAGACGTTACAAGGCACGTGACCAAGAGAAGTGCAAGGGTGCAGCATATCAAAACAATGTGGTTATATAACTCTTCTTCAAAGTGTTTGGCCATCATTTTTATTTTGTTTTATCATTTTATTTACTTATTTAATTTTTAGAAACAAGGTCTCACTATGTTGCCTAGGCCAGACTCCAACTCCTGGGCTCAAGCTATCCTCCAGCCTCAACATCCTCAATACCTGGGACTACAGGCGCATGCCACCGTACCCGGCTTTGACATCACTTTTATTACAGATACAGTTGTCTCATTGTATAGCCACATTCATTTGAAATAAATCCAAATACAGCCATATGCTTCAAATGGACTTGTGATTATCTTTTTAAAACACCACAGCTAGTTCCTTTAAAGAGCTTATGATCAAATCCATTACCAAATGTTTATATTAAAGTTAGGACTAAATGTCTCAATATGAGAGAATAATGCTGCTATTAGAGCTATCATTCCAGAAGTTTCAGTCCACAGTCTGTCTTCAGAGTAATTTTAACTCATAATAAAGACCTGAGCCATTTTATGTAGTTCACAAATGTAACTGTTTACCTATGGGAAATAGCATTAGCTTGCTTGCAAATCATATAGCCCAGGCTATTGAAGTAAAACATCAATGATTTTTGTGTGTTGAATTTTGTTTAGAAGCCCCGCCTGATAAGCAAGAATCTCCTCAGGAAAGAAAAGGAAAGAAAAGTGAGACCACACTCAGAAGAAAAGGTACAGCAGATAAAAATAGATATCATTACAAGTAATTCTGTATTTTATAACTATTTCAGTGAAAATAGCTAGATTTGTGTAGTAGTATACATTGACTACTTCTCTCAGGCATTTGTAAATCATAAGCCGTGCCAAAGAATATAGCCTCAAACTTTCTGTATCCTAGTGCTTACCAAAGGCCCTGCTGAGAAAAGTGATGCTGGCAGGGATAATTTAGAGAATATCTAATATGCAGAATATCCATTCATCAGAGATGTTATAGCTGTTATCCTTGGGCTAAACTGTGCCATCAGAAAGCTACATACTGAATCAAGTTTTCTTGGACCTCTTATTGAATTTCCTTCACTGATAAGCACATTGGTAAAAAAATAAAATAAAAATATTACATTACCTTAGAACATTTACAAAACTAAGGAATTAACCTTGATACGGTACTGTTAACTAAAGTAGAATATTTGATTTCTACCATCTATTTTTGTGGAACTCTTGAAGGTAGTTTTTGAGACCTGTCCTGCATTTTTGGTAATAATTAAAGCCAGTAATTTATAAACAAAGATATGAATTGGGGCTTGGCATGGTGGCTAAATCCTGTAATCCCAGCCCTTTGAGAGGCCAACGAAGGCAGATCCCAAGGTCAAGAGATTGAGACCATCTTGCCAACATGGTGAAACCCCGTCTCTACTAAAAAAAAAAAAATACAAAAATTAGCCGGGTGTGGTGGCACGCGACTGTAGTCCCAGCTACTAGGGAGGCTGAGGCAGGGGAATCTCTTGAACCAATGTGATGGAGGTTACAGTGAGCCAAAAAATTTCACACCATTTCACTCAAAAAAAAAAAAAAGAATTGGAACCAACAAGTATTTACAGCTTGATGTAACTTCTTGGTGTAACTATATACTGGCAAAGGATTTTAGTGATTTTTACTTTATTCTAATTTATATTTCATGCAAGAGATTTTAATTCTTACTAAGTATTACTTATTTGAGTTTCTTTAGAAATTCTTCAACCATCCAAGAGTAAAGAGAACCTTAAAGAGTTCTTGCAAATATTTTAGAGAACTTTGAGTTATTGTCCCCTCTCCCAACCCCACTCTGTGCTTTTTTAAAGAATATAAATTCCCTGAAAAATTTATGTTATGCATACAACCACAGTAAGTAAACTTTTAAAAGCTCATTTATGAGGGCTGGTGTCCCTTTTAGGGTATTTGGATATGTACTCTGTAACTATTTTTTTAACAGTCAGCTACTTTTAAGTTACCTATTTGAGCATTAACAGGTTATTTTGGTTGATGTTGTTTTATTGAAAATTACTTTGACCTGACATTCATATTTGGTGTTTACTTTTCGTTGTTGTTGTTGCTGTTGTTGTTGTTGCCGCTGTTGTTGTTGTTGCCAATATTACAATTCCATGGCTATTAAGTCCAGCTTGTTTTTAGGTTTTGTTGATAGGTTTTTTTGTTTCGCTTCTTTTATTGTTCGGTAAGTGGGAGGTTGGTTCCCCACCCCCACACCCCGACTGCTTCCCTACTGCCCAGGAACCTTACAACTTAATCTGGTGGCGTTGCATTGCTTGCCTTTTTCAGTTAATTGTAAATGCTTATGGCTTTATCCATGCGATACTATTTCTAAAATACCAGGCTTGCAAAGTTTGTCTTCTGCATGTTTGATTATGAAACAATAATGTTTGATTTTAAGTTGTTGTTTCTTTGTTTTGAAGCAGGGTCTCATTCTGTTGCCCAGGCTGGAATGCAGTGGTGTGATCATGACTCACTGCAGCCTTGACCTACTAGGCTCAAACAGTCCTCCCACCCCAGCCTTTCAAGTAGCTGGGACCACAGGAATAGCCACCATACCTGGCTAGTTTTTGTATTTTTTGTAGAGATCGGGTTTCACCATGTTGCCCAAGCTGGTCTCAAACTCCTGGGCTCAAGCAATCTCCCCACCTCAGCCTTCCAAAATCCTGGGATTACAGGAGTGAGCCACCATGCTTGGCCAAATTTAAGTTTTTATAGAATTATTTGTTGAAAAGAATTCCATTAAGAACAGTTTTTCTGAAGACTGTTTTCATTCAAAAGTCATTAATGACTTTGCTTAGTTTGAAAATTTAATAAGCCAACTTTAAAGTCCATTGAAATGAAATAAAACTTCCAGTCTTGAAAAAAGTCCTCAACATTTTGATAAAAAGTCCTCTACCACATAACATAGCAGTGGCGGTAAAACTTTTATTATACCAATAACAACCTGGTACTATATTTTCTTAAGGAATATTATGCCCACTACATCATTCAGTGGCTCCTACATGAAATCCTAGGTGATAAATTTTGTTCAGAATCAAGGGACAGGAAAATGTCTCCTCCTCTGAGTGATTAATGGGCACCTTTAAGTGAGAGCATTTCTCTTTGTGGTTTGGCTGACTAGAAGTTCAGAAAAAACTCATGGCTCAGGTTTAGTATCTGTGCAAGAACCTAGATCTCAATGTCTGCCTTCTAATTCCTCTCCTGATTTTGAATTTTTACTTTAAGCTATATTTTTTCTTACCCTAGTTTCATTTGTGTTTTTTTTCTATTTTACTTTAACTACTTCTGAGAAATAGGGGGATATAATTTTTAAAGTAATTGATAATTGGTGAAAGAAAATCCCAAGCTCTATAAAGCACATCAGTTAGATTCATATTAAAGTTGCTGTAGCAACCAATTAACTAAAGATTAAAATGAAGTTATGGATACATGCAGTTTACTTCTTCCAGGTTGATCCAAGCAGCATTGTCATGAAGTATATGCCTTTTTTAAACCGTTCATCACAAACTGCCAATGCTGTTGCAGTCCAAGAATGTGTAGTGTTCAAAACATAATGTGCTAAAATAGATATCTGGGCATTGAAATATATATATAAAACCATGATTCTCAAAGGGAACCTCACCCTTCTCTAATTATGTGATATTATGGGTTTACATAATTAGACGTAATTGGTGAGTTAACACTGAGGTAAAAGTTTTAGTTAAAATTTTAAGGGATATAAGTTGTTCTCAGCTCTCACTTGTTTACTAATAGAATAATTTTCATATTTTACATTACTCATCTTTTTTCTCATCAGAATCAAAAAAGCAAATGAAACATCATTACAGAATCATCAAAAATAGAAATTAAAAACACTTATGTACCAAAGCATCAAATTAGACATAATTAACACATGCTTTAAGGGTATCCTTAATAAAAGCATACAGACTCCAAACAATTCACAGGTAAACACAAGTTCAACAGCAAAATATATACATTGGAGTCATGTAGTTAGCTCAAATTAACTAACTCCAAAGACTTCCAAATATTTTTGCTTTTATTTTACTATTCTATTACATTAAATAATATTTGATATAGGTGAACTCTCAAGATTTAAAAGTCTCTCTGTTACATAAAAATAGTGTGGCTTTGGATTTCCTTCATGTAGAAGAAATGATTTTATTTCTTACTATTTCAAATTAACACCGTTGCAGGTGAACACCATTAATTGGTCATCTGTTTATTTCACAGGCCATTGGTACCAGTTATATTTAAAGTGTCACTTATGAGTTGAGGAACCATCTATTTTCTCCTTTCTTCAAACTTATCATGATTTCCTGCTGTTGATGTCTTTGATTCATTTATATTCTTCTCTGCATATGAGATCAGTTTCTACCCTTTTGCCTCCCAAATCTTGACACTGAGATGCCATTAACAATGGTACTTACAGTGTTTTTAAAATATTTGATCTCCTCTTGAACCAGTTTGCCACTGTCCCATTATGTTTCTTTATTAAACAATGGCTTTTCAGACATATAGCCTTACCTGGGAGAGATGTTAATTAGGAGCCAAATGAAGAAAGTTTTCCATAATCGACTAAATTCAGAAAATGCCAAGTTACATCAAGTTAAAATGTTTTTAACTATAGGATTTATTTTTCTATGACAATGTGCATTTCAAACAGAGTAGGATACACCATATGTAAGGTCCCAGAACATTTTGGATGCAGAATTCTTCTCCCTGGAGAAGAATCTGTTGGGACCAGAGTTCTCTAGAACAAACACTTGGAAATCATGCCATCTTTAGTTTTGATGCTCTGTCATATGTATTGGTGTTAGTATTGTTCCAGTGCTTGCCTCCTGATTTGTCAATTATAGGTGCTACCAGGCCACTTAACATAATAAATGTAGTATCAATTTTTATTTTGCATTACTTTTTGCCTTTTTTAGATTGCATTTTAGGTTTTGGGGTACATGTGAAGAACATACAAGATTGTTGCATAGGTACACACATGGCAGTGTGATTTGCTGCCTTCCTCCCCATCACCTATATCTGACATTTCTCCCCATGCTATCTCTCCCCAACTCCCCACCCCCTGCTGTCCCTCCCCTATTTCCCCCGGACAGACCCCAGTGTGTGATGCTCCCCTCCCTGCGTCCATGTGTTCTCATTGTTCAACACCCACCTATGAGTGAGAGCATGCGGTGTTTGATTTACTGTTCTTGTGTCAGTTTGCTGAGAATGATGGTTTCCAGGTTCATCGATGTCCCTACAAAGGACACCAACTCACCGTTTTTTATGACTGCATAGGATTCCATGGTATATATGCACCACATTTTCCCTGTCCAGTCTATCATCTGTGGGCATTTGGGTTGGTTCCAGGTCTTTGCTATTGTAAACAGTGCTGCAATTAACATTCGTATGCATGTGTCCTTATTGTAGAACGATTTATAATCCTTTGGATATATACACAGTATAGTATCAATATTATAAGCATTAATGTTACAGGACATTTCCTTAGTTCAGCTAAAGACAGGGTTCTTGTCCATCCCACAGCCATGAAAATTTAGGCTCACAGATGGTTTAAAGGGTGAGTAAAGCAGGTTTTTATTGGGTGAAAAGGGAAAAAAGAAGGGAAAGAGGGACTCTCGCAAGGCCAGAGAGCCTCCACTAGAGCCCTTCCTGCCTGGCAGTTTGAATCCCAGGTTCCACACAGTAAAAGGAGGGGCCAGGCTTCTCCCCACCGCAAATGGTGTGGACTTCCCTAGGCTCCACCCTAGTGATCGGGCTGGTGGGAGTTTCTCCAGGGACCCCCTCCCACCTGGCTATCTGATTCCCCTCCTCTAAAGAAGTACATCTAACTGCTGTTAGATTAAGGATGAGAACAAGACTGATCAACTGCTTTTGGCTGACAGCAGGTGCTGTTCTTGGGAAATGGCAGTCAGAGCTCCCTCAGAGACCATTTAAGGGTTCCCAGCAGAAGGGGCCACCGTCAGGGGCTCTGGTTGCATGACCGTTTAGAGTTTGATGGCCTGAAGGCAAGAGCAGACAAATGAGGTTATTAGAAAACATATATCATAGTGAAACACGGGGAGGGATAAGGACAGCTCAAAACTTCTGAGGTCTTTTATCAGTTTTCACAGGGAGAGGGAGGACAAAACCCCAATTGGTTAAAAAAAAAAAACTCTACCCATTTGCTGGCATGTTAACTTCTGAGTTCCTTTTCCCTGAGCCCAATCCTAAGCCAACCAGTTTAAGGTTTGGGAAATAAACTCTTTCCAGTTCAGAGGATGCATCCAAGGTGAGTGTCCCGTAGTACAGAGACACAATTACTTATCTGTGAAGAGAGGACAGAGGAGGAGAAAGAAAAAAAGTAGCACCTTTTAAAGGAATCCCTGAGGGTCAGGATACATTCAAAAGGGATATGGAATGAAGATGAATAGCTACCCATCTAGAAAGAGGGGAACAGGCATCCCTGGTTCCCTTCTCTTCCTAGCAGATATGCAAGTTACATGAGGGAGAGGGAAGAGTATTCTCTTTTCGTCTTCCGTCTTTGTATCTGAGTGATTTTGGCAGATCCCACCATGAGTGCCAAAGTGCTTTGAAGCAAAGAGGCCCTACACAATAGGAATTACCTGCTCTTACCCACGTATGTCTTATCTCCCCTGCTGTCAGTAGCTTTAGAGTTCCCTAGATATCATTTATGTCATGGATACTAATGTGGCCTTTATCCATCAAACAGGAAGCTTGGAATTGGCTTAATCAGCAGGAATCAGCCATATTCACCTTTGCTGTGCCTTTTAACCTCTATTGTCATTTGCCTCTGGATCCCTTAGATCCAGCTTTCCTTCCTAGGGCTTTGACTCAAAGCTTGAAATTGAGTTTGGGACAAAAATGTGTCTCAGGGGGTTGCATGGACTCCTTGTTATATGTGGAATGCTAAGGTGAAACTGTGGAACTGAGTCCTTTTCCAACAAGGAAGAGGAAAGGATGTCTTGTGGCACACCCAGATAACTGGTAGCTGTAGTTATGCTTGCTAAGATTTGGGTGCATGGTGCTTGGCTTTGGTTAGCTCCCTTGGTCTTACTTTCTCAAAAAGGAAACCTTTGAGTGATGGGCATCCTATTTATTCCCATCACCTGGCAGGATATGCAGAAAAATTGCATGGAACTAGAATATCCAGATTTTTACATTACCCATCCCTTTTGTTCTTTTTGAGCTACAGCCAGAAATTGCTGGTTGGTTCATAGGAGCAAGCAGGATTAGTCTAAGATGTGGGTGAAAACTTAAAAACAACTAATAAATTTAGAATTTAATGATAAATGTATAATAAGTTTTGAAATGTGATTTCTCTCTCTCCAGTCCTCATTTTTGTTAAACAATCATTGCAGAACTGAATGGTTTGCAAAATAGATTTCAGTCTTATACTTGGCCTGATTATTTGCATAAAGTGCAGCAAGAATAATTACTTTTACATAGGCCTTCTGGATTGGCTTTAATAGAAGTCTGTTCCACAAGGAATCTCAGATAAGACCTTTTAAAGCCAAGCCTAATCATGAGTTTGTATCCTCAAATACCTCTGAGTTGGGTGATCCTCTCCTGTATGGTCCCAAGATAAACTTGGAGCTCCTGGACCTGTTAAAAAGTGACATTCTTTACTGACCACAGGTCAGGAACCCTGTACAGGGACTGTGTAGATGAATGTATGAGGCCAGTTTCCCTACTGGGCTTTTATTGGCTCTGCAAGTAGAGATTTACTCCTTAAAAGGAAGCATACCCTTCCAGTCAAAGCCTTGGTAAAATAACCACTTTCTCCAATTGTGTCCTGTTGCAAAAGAAAAATGGATTTTTATTGCACTGATGCAAACACTATATTGCTATAAGAATACTCACAGATAGGCTCTAAATTCTGGAGGAACCAGGCAGAGAGAAACAAACATATTCCAAATTTTGATCATAGGAGTATAACTTGCTTAATTATTAAAGGCTGTAAATAGCTCAAAGTAAGTTTCCTTGACTCTGAAAAACAAAACAAGGATCCACAATATTCCAAGCAAAAGTCAAAAAGGTTGCTTCAGCTTTCTGAGTTCAGTCTATTTAGTTTTTGCTTCACTTGATACATTCATGAACATTTCAGCTGTTTAGGAGTCCTGTATATTTTATTTTATTCCAATGTCACAATCTCCAATGTTATCACAAACCTGTGTTTGAGAGCATCTATTAAAGTTTATAGCTCATTATAAACCATCTTTGAAAAGGACTAAAATAAAACAACAATTGTCTGTGGATAGCAAAATGTCCAGGGTAGTTACAGTTAGAAACACGATTGACAAAGACAGTTGGTTATCTCTGTAGTTTTTAATAACTTAACATAACAACCTTAATTGTGATTGATAGCATATACTTAGACATTAGAATTTTAGAAATGTTATACAATTCTGGAATATATATTAGCATTATTTGCCAAGGTATAACCTAAAGAAGATTGAGCATCATTTTGACAATCCCATGTACCTAAAACTGTCAAACAATCCTGTTTACCTCTCTTTTCTGGAAACTTCGGGGCCCTCTGAAGTATTCAAAAAGACAGGTGCCTGGGAAGACACTTTTGATACTGAAGTTTGATTTGGGGAAGACTTTTAAATACATTTAAAGCACTTGATAGTATGAAGTATAATTGCATTTTACCATAAACTATTTATTTTGCCAAATGATGACTCAGAAATTTTAAATAAGCAAAAACCTTTAATATCCCTTTACAAATTTTGCCAAAGAACAGATTAGTGCCTTAGGAAAAACTTGTTATGCTTTTATTTCAATGCTTAATTTACAGGAAAACCATATAATACCCTTTTTGGAACTTAGTCAGTATGTTCACATAGAGAACCTTTAATGCAAGATTAAATTCCGCAGTTTTTCTACCACTTCTTTGAACCTTCAGCTTTTTCCTAATTTAACTCAAAACAATCCTTTAACTCTAGGCAATAGTTTACATTCCCATGCCTTCTTATAACCTTTTACTAAAAAACACATTTTACTGTTCTTACACACCTTGCATGTAAATCTATTTCTAGTAGTTTCAATTAACTCCTAAGAATTTTAACTTTAAGGTAAAACTTGGTAAGTTGCTTTAATTGTGTGCTATATGTAGCCAAGGTTTGCCTTCTTAATTAAGGGTATGGTTAGTTCCATATGTCCCCAGGCCTTACCAGTTGTGAAGCCAGCATGTCATATAGTTCTCAAATCCCAAAAAGCAGTTTGTAACCTTAAAACACTGAGCTAACCTTGCATCTGACCTGCATTTTACCAATAATTTTTATTTCTTAAAGATTAAAGTCACATGAACTAAAAGGTACCACAGCTTTTAACTTCCCTTAAAAAAAGTATGTGATCCAAGTGCTTGTCTTTCTTTATGACAAATTATTTAAAGCTCTTTTCATAGACATCACACACAGTACATACATAGGCAGTATAAAACTCAGTTGCTGGTTGGGGTCCTTTAAGAGACAGAGCTAGGAAAATATGCAGATACTGAACCAGAGAGGGCTCATCCCCTAAGGCAGTATTGCTAAACAAAGTCTTGCTAAGCAGTTATGCCTCCAGAATGCAAAGCAAGATGGAACTGCACAAACCATACAGACATGCAAAGCACACCAGATTGGCCACAGCCCAAGACTAGCCCCACAAATCCTTTTTCACAATTAAAACTTTGCAGAAAATATGAACAGTGTTAGTTAAGGGGTCTGGTCTAGTAAAGGGGGTAAAAAACTTTTAGGTAAACTGCTGATGGGGTGGAGAAGAAGAAGGAAAAAAAAGTGTAAAAATGCCTAGGGAAGAACCTCTTATTCTTATGCAAGCTGTTCTCCACCAGGGAGGTTAGTTCAATTACTCTCCAAAGGAATAAAACTCTTTGGTTGGGAAAGGGGATGGCTGTGGTGGCTTGTGACTGGGAACCAGCCAGTGGGCTGTTCAGGACCCTGATGCCATGTGTCCCAACCCTGGCAGGGAGCAGGGAGCATCAGGAAGCTGGTGCTCACTGGTCTGTCCAGAAAAAAAAAAGTAAAAAGCCATGAAAAGGCCTGGGATTCATGGGGGTTGGGGGCTTGTTTTCCCCCACCCTCAGAAGTCCAAGGATGAAAAGGCTTAGAAGCAACAGTGAGAGATTTTGAGTCCCCATTTCACTCACCGCTTCTCAAGCCCCACATTGGGTGCCAAAAATGTTACAAGACTTTTCCTTAGTTCAGCTAAAGAGGGGGTTTTTGTCTGTTCCACAGCCATCAAAATTTAGGCTCATATGGTTTAAAGGGGAGTAAAGCAGGGTTTTATTGGGCTTAAACAGGTAAAAAGGGGGAATCAGGGACTCTTCCAAGGCCAGAGTCTCTCTGCTAGAGCACCTCCTGCCTGGCAGTTTGAATCCCAAGTTCCACACAGGAAAAGGAGGGGCCAGGCTTCTCCCCACCACAAATGGCATGAACTTCCCAAGGCTCCACCCTAGCAGGCAGGTGCCAAGGTCTGACTTGTAAACCTAGGCTTGCATGATGTACACTGAAGAAAAATGTACACTTCGTCGGCCTGACAGGCAGATCTCTTGCCTTCGGTCCCACTAAGGGTCTCTGCTGCCTAAGCCTGCAGTGTTGCCTTGATCAGCCAGCAAAGTTCGAATTTATTTAGTAAGATTAAATGACAAAGCTCATGAGTAAACACCACTAGAAGGTAATTAACATTGTTGACCTCTGAGAGAAGCATCCTGCCTGTGAATGATTCAAGGTTACTTTTAGGACCACATGAGTAAACAAGCTATTTATATAAACTCTTCTACATTCCCTTGTTATTTGCTTTTCTGCTATTAACTCAAGGTAAAGAGGATTAGGCTGCCTTCAGCTAGAGCTTTTACTGAAACTATGCAAACCTCTCAGCCTTCCAAGAAAGTTTGTGACTATTTCCTATACTTTTACAATTTCTCCCACCATCCTGACTGAACCTCCACAGGCAGGCTGGTTGAATTTTCTCCAGGGACCCCCTCCCACCTGGCTGTCTGATTAATGACATTTAATTTGAAGGATGTGAGAGAACAGAGGAAAAAAGACAAAAGTGAAATGAAATTGAAATAACCAGATCATCTATGAGAGCAGATGCTCTTAAAGTGTGGTGTCAGGACCAGCACATCTGCATCTGTATCACCTAGGAACTTACTAGAAGTATAGATACTCAGCCCCACCCAAGACCTACTAAATCTGAAACTCCAGGAGTGGGGCCTAGCAGTTTTGTGTTTTAACAAGCCCACTAGAGGATTTCATGATCATTAACATTTGAGAACTACTCTACTGGACCCCAGGCTTACTGCTCTATTGTAGCCACTGGAAAATCCGAAACATTCAATGATTTCTGGTGTATTGTTTATAATATACCCCTTCCTTCAAATATTTACGTTGAACAGGTTTATAATAATGCTGTTGAAATAGAAATAAAAATCCAAAGCCCCGAAATAAGGAAATTAGCACATTCAGCTCAAAGAAACAATGCTTATTGTGATGACTCATTAATCAGAGCAACCTGCCAAACAAGGTGAAGAAGAAGTATGATGGGTTTAAGTTTTAACAGGATTAATTTCTAAAATAGATTTTTATCACCTGAGACCTTTAACAGAGGACAGTATGTGGCACAAAATGCAAGGTCTTCATAGGTCTATAGCAGATGCAAAATACATTGGGTTTCATTGGAAGGTTGATGCCATACATACAAAAGCTGGTATTTATGATCCATCACAGTTCTGGTAGCAGAAATCAACCATAGTCTTCTTTTATAATACATTTTATAAGCATAATAACAAACTACCTTTTATAAAGTACCTTTTATACCAGGCACTACACAAGATAATTTAAATATATAATTTCATTAAATTTCACAATCATCTATGAAGTAGAAATTATCAATTTACCATGTCAAAGATGAGGAAATTGAGAGTCAAAATGAATAAAGTGTTTTATTAAGAACTGTTAGCCTATGAGAAAAAAAACAAAAAAGAGCCTCTTCACTCTTTGGAAAATATAATCTACACTCCCATATTAATTTGCACACTAAATTGCTCAGAACTTCCCTGGATTTTGCCTCAATAATGTTACAATTATTTAAATAAATAAAATAAATACTATTTATGCTCTTAAGTATGAGTCTTTTAATGAATCTGTTTATCAGCCTGTAGTTTAAAAAATTTTACCAGAAATTTATCAAAAAGAAAATTAGTATACAATAAAAATAATCTTAAAATCAATTGATAAGCCACATAATTAATAGTATAAGAACTTCTCTGAGTTTGCAAACTTCTAAGTATGAATCAAAAGAACATTTTATCAATATGAACTACATCAACAGACACTAAAAGGCAATGAGATATGCCAATCAAAAGCATGGAGTCTGCAGCCAGCCCGCCTAGACTGAAATTCTAGCTCTGCCATTTGCCATATATGGGTTACCTCTGGCAAGTTACTGTACCTTAATATGCCTCAATTTCCTCATCTGTGAAATGGAGTAATAGAAATATCTACTCATGGCTATTATAAAGAATAAGTAAATGTGCAAAAAAGTAAATAGTGTAGGGTCTGGCTCAGAATAAACTGTAAATAAATATGGAATATTATTATTGGCCCCAGACCAAGTTACTAAAGATAGTGGGCAGAAAGGGGAATCCTTTGCAAAGCTGACCTGGAGAGTTCCCTCTTATCACTGATTATAAAAATACTAAAATTAAGTTTTATAGGTGACTGCAGATACCCAGTCTCATTATAGTCATCCACATTCTGTATCTCTAGCTCTACACAGAATAACAGTATAAATTTTAGGATGGTAAGCAGAAAAAGCTTTCCCTCCATGAGCTTTTTCAGAATAATTTTTCAATAGTGAGTTCTGAGAACACATATTCAGTCTCTGGCTCCTTGCCTAACACTGGACCTCTTCTCTTCCTTGTCATGTTGCTTCAGTCTGTTCCATTGCTGAGCTAAAATTTTATCTAAGATACTCTAAATCTCCACTTTGGTTGCCATTGTTGGCAACTGTTAACAAAGAGTTGTTTTTTGCTGAACGTGGTTGACCCCCAAGGCAGTAAGAAAGCCATCACTGTTAACTGACCTGGTTTCTATCTAATGAAGCTGTTAATTAAATTAAGTTCTAGAGCACATATTTTGCAACACAAAGGTAACAATAATACCTTTCTTAAAAGAAAAAAAAAAAACAACACATAAATCAGACTTTCCATATCTTTTCCTCTCTCCTACAATTCTCACCTCCTAATCCTTTCACTTCCCTGAAGCAGGCCAGTTTAATTTGAAAGTGTCTGGTTTTCCTAATGTCCTCTCATCAATTGAAAATCTTATCTTAGAATTAACTATTTACTTCCTTACTTGTAACTTTGGTTCCAGCTCTTGACTTTTAATTACTCAGACATTCACTGAGTTCCTATTATTATCTTCTTTGCTCAAACTTACTGCTCTGTCATTTTGTCTTTGATTATTTCTTTATATAACATTGATTTTTAAAATCCAATATTCTAAAATTGAATTTATTTACTGCATTTTATTTTTATTGGACTCATTCCAGTGCAATGGGCTTCTGTGTGATATTATCAAGTTCTTATAACAAAAAAAAATGCTAATATGTGCCTTTCCTATATGCTAATCATAGATTACTTTCCAAACTTTTCATCCATGAGCATGAGGAATAATTATTCTGAAGACTCAATGAACCAAACCCTACAAGTGAAAGCAAGTATCTTATTGGAAAACGAAGCCTTCATATGGTTGTACGGATGATACTTAAAAAGTAATGCTGCTTGTTACATTTAAGATGCTTATAAAGATTTTGATCAAAAGTGAATATTCACTAATGCATAGATACATTTTTATTCATTCGAATATTTTGCCCTTCAGCATTTTCATTGTTAAAAGTTAAATAAAAGCTGTATAGAATCAAAGAACAATAGTCCACAGAAATACTCCTTGGCTCTCTCAGTTTTCACTAAATGATCATGCTGTTTAAGGAAAGAAAAAACAAACAAACTCATTCCAGTCTCTAAGTTATCATTGCAAAGTTCTTAGGAATTTTGCTTAGGAAATTCATTTTAAATTAGAGTTACCATTTGTACTTCAGAGATTTAGGTCAATGAAAATCATTATATAAAAAAACATATTTAATTGTGAAAATTGTCAGTTACTGCCTAAACACTTTCTTAAATTTTATATAATATAGATATAACCTCAGATCTATAGATAATACTGTTTTTAAATATATAAGTAGAGATCACCTAAACTGTCCACAAGATATAATTAATGATTTCTCCAATACTTGTAATCCACTTATTTTTAACTAACATAAAAGTAGAAGATGTATTTGCTTTTCTAAACAGCTTTATCATTAAATAATACTCATTAAAGAAATATATTTTGAAGGAAGAAAGTCCTCCTAGTTCTACAGGTGTCTGTAAACTACATCTAAAAAATTCAATAATTAATCTAAAGGTAAGTGGAATTTTAAATGGAGTGAATTTCCAAACTGTAATAACTTGATCTTCCCAGGGAATATTAGTGCTCTCTGAGTTAAGGACCAAGGTTGTTCATACCCTAGGGTACCACTGAACAGATCTAGATTCCCCTCTTGATGTTATTAGGGAAAGTGAAGTCAATGTCCCTTTCGGATTCTGAATTGAAAATTAGACCTCCTCTTTCTTTTTTTCTTCCCAAGACCTGCCCTGCCCTCCCCACCCCTCCCCACCCCTCCTCTCCCTTCCTCTCCCCTCCTCACCCCTCCTCTCCCTTCCCTAACCCTCCCCTCCCCTTCTGTCTCTCATGCCTTGAATCTGCCAGGCTTATGGCACAGCAACTACCTTCATCTGTATTCCCTGACTGTAGCAAGAAATATAATTTCCCCACAGAAACCCTGTGTCATGTGCAGGGAATGTTCAGGAGCTACAGCAACTCTCTTTTCCTCCCCTGCATCCTTCACCTACTCCAGCTAACTCATAATATCCTCCTTTCTCTCTGCCCTCTCACCGGGTCTCCAAGGGATACCAAGAGCACCACTCATATTCTAGCTACCTTCTTTCTCATTCAGGGTAGACAGTGAATTTGCCAGTTTTTAAAATAGTAGGTGAAACACATTTTGTTCTAGAGTCTAAACTTTATAAAAGTCACATGTTCATTGTGAAAGCAAAGACAGAGATGAAAATAAAATATCATATTTATTACCCATTTGGATAGGTTGGATTGCTTTAAAACATTTACTGTTATTAATATTATTGGTTAATTTGGGGGCTATGGAGAATAAGCATTTTTTGTAAGACTCCTCAAAAAAGCTTAAAATGTAATTAATGACTTGCCTGAAGTCCATGGAAATTATAGATTTTATTTATCCACCAGAATTCTGTCCCATTCATTTACTTGTATTGGAATAATTTGATATGCATGTTTAAGGTTCTCCTAAAGGAAAACCGTCAGGAGAAAAAACACCAGTAAAGAAATCACCTGCTGACTCTACAGATGTGTCACCTGTTGCAATAGCGCCTCAACTGCCTAAGCCAGGATCGGAAGAATGGGTCTATGTGAATGAACCAGTTCCTGAGGTATGGCTGTTTAGAGTCAAGCTGGAGTAAGAATCCATTCTTTATCTATATCTTTATTCTATATCTACCCATCAAAAAGCTGAGAGTTTTTTTAGACTACTCCATGACCCATATCTCATTTTTCTCCTACTTGAGTTTCTGAGTAATGCTTTGAACTGCTATTGAGTGCTAAAATGGGGGAACAAATGGGTTCTGTGAGGCACAATTTTCTTCCCAATGACACACAGAGATGCAGATTCCTGGAAGAATGACTTCCCCAGAACACATATTCAGCATATTTCTAACCTTTTATTCATTTTTAATACCCCCATCATAACGCTTTTAAATGAAGTTTAACCTTTGACTTTTTAGAAGTAGAAGAATATTTTTGAAGCTAACTAAACCCATAAAAGAACAGACAGCTATCTGACCTGGAAACATTAATGGCTATGCTAGTGTAAGATAAGGAGATGTCTGAGGGGAGTGCTGGAAACTCCGTCCAGCTCAACTAGCAAGGTCCAGTTGCCATTTACCATTTTTGGTTGCTTTGACAGATGAATTCTCAGAAAGTCCACAGAATAGTCATTTTTTTAAAACTTTTTAAATGGCAAAGAGCTTTTTAAAAGACAAGGTCTCCTCCTCCTTCATTCCAGAACCCAGTGACCTCTCACTCTGATGAACTCAGCAGCGACCATCTGTGCCAGGCATTTGAGACCCAATTATGAAATGCAGAAATTGTGTTGTTGTTGCTATTATTGAACTTTCCTACGGATATGTCTTCTCTCCCAATTAAACTATAAATTCTTTGGGGAGGGTAGGAACGTAGAATAATATACTGTATTCAACACAAACACAGTGCAGAATATATAACAGATTCTTGATAGTTTCTAATTGATTAATTAGCATTCAGAGGAAAATTAGAACAGAAAATATTTTAAAATGAGAACATTAAATGATATAATTATGGATGTATATAATTGACCTCACTCAGCCAAATAGAAGCTACTTTAATGTGTATATTAACATTAGTATATGTAGATTCAAAAACGTATCATAGAAGCAAGATATAGAAGTGGGTGTTGGGAATGAGATAAAATGATACGATATGGTAAGTGATGAGGAGTGTGGGGCAAAAACACCTAAATTCAATCCTTAACTCCAACACTTGAAACCCTTTAAAGAAATAACTCCATAGAGACAAGAAAGAAATAAAGAACAGGAATTTTTTTTTTTTAATTAACATTGAAATATGGTACACGCTCCATGTAGATCTTCTAGCATTCAGGATTCTATAGAAAACATGATAATTTGAGGAGAGTGAAATAAAAGACTATTTACAAATGTGGAGGCAATAAGTATGGCAACCTACAAGGATTAGATTATTCCCTCCCTTCCAAAAGGGACAGCTGGGGGTCACTACTGCCCCTAGGCTGAGGAGGCACAGAAAGGGAGTAGATCCTTGGGCTTCAAGAGGACTTCTGCACTTAGAGGGCCGTGTGAGCAGAAAAAATACTCTGGCGAAGAAGATGGAGGGCCAGGGAGTTTCCTGAAGTAGCTTACATACATTAGCCTCCCCAGGCACTAAGCAAGGTGAAGGAAACTGATGTGGAGAAACACGGACGATGCGCAGCACAGACCTCTCGTTTCCTAAGAAAGACCAGGTAGTAAACACCTTTTGCTACAGCAAAGCAGGCCACGTGATGCAGTCTAGTTCGTTTCCACTCCAGACTCCCCACACGTGAACTGCAGAGTTTACCTGCTGATATGGTTTGGCTGTGTCCCTACCCAAACCTCAACTTGAATTGTGTCTCCCAGAATTCCCATGTGTTGTGGGAGGGACCCAGCAGGATTGAATAGAATCATAGGGGCCAGTCTTTCCCATGCTGTTCACGTGATAGTGAACAAGTCTCACAAGATCTTTCCTTCCCAGTCTCAAGTATGTCTTTATCAGCTGTGTTAAAACAGACTAATACACATGCCAAGGAAGAGGAAGACAAATGTCCAATTAAACCTGAATTTTAGTTAAACAACACATTTAACTGGGAATCCTATACTGTATCTGGTAACCCTGTTTCTGGACTTTCTGAGGGCCCAGGTCAACCTTACTTCAATAGATAAATGGAGGGAGATAGAAGATAAAGGCTGCTTTCATATAGCATTCAGGTAGCAGCCAAATGTGAGGAGAGTCTGGGATCTCCTCCCTTTGCCAGCCACAGGGGCAGGTGCAGAGAGAACGCAGAAGGCAGTTAGAGTGAGAGGTCTTTGCTTCTAGCCTGTGGAATCACAAGACTCCCAAGTCCTGGATTGCACAAAAGAGGCAGCCATACCTCGGGGGGCCCACTCAGTGCCCTCAATCACATTCAAGCAACCTGTAGCAGCACTCCTCCCTGAAACTAGGCCCAGGGGCCATAGGGCCATGTGTGCTGGGTTTGGAAACTTGTCCTCTTTAGGAGGCTGACAGACACAGGACTCTTCTGCCAACAGTATAACTCAGATTAAAGCAGAGCTTTTGATCAGTTCTCTACTGGCCTTGCAGACAATTTCAACATTCAAAATACAGACAGGGGCTATGGAGGACTTTTGCTTTGGATTTAGTACTGACCAACAAACACAGACAGTAAGGTAAATGGAAATGATCAATAATTTAGGAGAAATTATTAATAAAGGAGGTGTAATAGTAAAGGAAAGATCTGACAGAACATAAGAAACATGTGCCCCAGTTATCAGGAAAGCATATTTCAAACCTATAGTGAAATCATAATCGGACTCTACAGGGCAGTAGGCTCTAAGAGAAATGGGTGGTCTCCAATAAGAAGAAAATTTGCCCTTAAAATTCCAATTATGTACCAAGGAAACTAATGTGATCCCAGAGTATTTTGGGAGGTGGGGAAGGTATTCAAAAAATTAGAGAACATTATAAAAGGATAGAAATTTAGTTAGTATCTAGCCCATCATAGGCATTAGAATGCTGAAAGAAATATGTGTGGATGTCTTTGCCAAAATGCCAAAACCAAAAAGATTTTGTAGTTACATTGTCTAAGAAGATAATAGAAGACTGAAAATGGAAACCCAGCTTGGGTAACCTGAAATCATCTTAAATGAGAAAAATAAAGTAAAATTAATTAATAGTAGTGATAAGGTTTTGTTAGTTCTAAAGACTTGGTGGACTCTCTTTAAGGTAAGAAGCCCAAAATTGCAAATACAGAATTAGTCATGAAGTGAATATTTATTTAGAACTGATTTTAGTTAAGAAATATGCAAGAAAAAGCAATGGGACTTAGTAATATACAGACAAATAATTTATACATTAATGCTTGCTGTAATTTAAGAGCAAATTATGAAACACATGATTTCTGAGCACCTATAAAATATAAAGATGATCATTTGGAGCCTGCACAGCAAGAATAAGTCCTGTTGGGCTGACCCATTCCTGCTGTAGCCTTGAGAGCAAGGCTGGATAGGTGGATTGGGGAGTACCATAAGCATAGTATCTCTCGAGTTCAAAATAGTATTTGACAATTTCTTCATGAAGTTATTATAGAGAAATGAGAGCTGTGAGCAGGATACTGATTCAATTAGATCCATTCTCAAGAGGTAGCTCTTCATGTACACAGTGTTGATTAATAGACTGAAGTTGATCAGGAGGGAGACTTAGTAGTGTACTTTTCAGAAATGGTCTTTAGCACCACTCTGGATATCACTTTCTTTTTTTTTTTTTATTATTGCATTTTAGGTTTTGTGGTACATGTGAAGAACATACAAGATTGTTGCATAGGTACACACATGGCAGTGTGATTTGCTGCCTTCCTCCCCATTGCTTATATCTGGCATTTCTCCCCATTCGATCTCTCCTCAACTCCCCACCCCCTGCTGTCCCTCCCCTATTTCCCCCCCAACAGACCCCAGTGTGTGATGCTCCCCTGCCTGTGTCCATGTGTTCTCATTGTTCAATACCCACCTATGAGTGAGATGATGCAGTGTTTGATTTACTGTTCTTGTGTCTGTTTGCTGAAAATGATGGTTTCCAGGTTCATCCATGTCCCTACAAAGGACACCAACTCATTGTTCTTTATGGCTGCATAGTATTCCATGGTGTATATGTGCCACATTTTCCCTGTCCATTCTATCATCTTTGGGCATTTAGGTTGGTTCCAGGTCTTTGCTATTGTAAACAGTGCTGCAATGAATATTCGTGTGCATGTGTCCTTATAGTAGAACGATTTATAATCCTTTGAATATATACCCAGTAATGGGATTGCTGGGTCAAATGGAATTTCTATTTCTAGGTCCTTGAGGAATCGCCACACTGTCTTCCACAATGGTTGAACTAATTTACACTCCCACCAACAGTGTAAAAGTGTTACTATTTCTCCACATCTTCTCCAGTATCTGTTGTCTCCAGATTTTTCAATGATTGCCATTTTAACTGGCATGAGATGGTATCTCAATGTAGTTTTGATTTGCATTTCTCTAATGACCAGTGATGCTGAGCATTTTTTCATATGTTTGTTGGTCTCATGTATGTCTTCTTTTGTAAAGTGTCTGTTCGTATCCCTCGCCCACTTTTGAATGGGCTTGTTTGTTTTTTTCTTGTAGATCTGTTTTAGTTCTTTGTAGATTCTGGATATCAGCCCTTTGTCAGATGGGTAGATTGCAAAATTTTTTTCCCATTCTGTTAGTTGCCGATTCACTCTAATGACTGTTTCTTTTGCTGTGCAGAAGCTGTGGAGTTTGATTAGGTCTCATTTGTCTATTTTGGCTTTTGTTGCCAATGATTTTGGTGTTTTTGTCATGAAGTCCTTGCCTATGCCTATGTCCTGAATGGTTTTGCCTAGATTTTCTTCTAGGGTTTTTATGGTGTTAGGTCTTATGTTTAAGTCTTTAATCCATCTGGAGTTAATTTTAGTGTAAGGTGTCAGGAAGAGGTCCAGTTTCTGCTTTCTGCACATGGCTAGCCAGTTTTCCTAACACCATTTATTAAATGGGGAATCTTTTCCCCATTGCTTTTTTTTTGTCAGGTTTGTCAAAGAGCAGATGGTTGTAGATGTGTGGTGTTGCCTCCAAGGCCTCTGTTCTGTTCCATTGGTCTATATCTCTGTTTTGGTACCAGTACCATGCTGTGATATTATTTTCTTTAAGAGAGATTATGACAAACTACAAACCAGAGAGAGAAATAGGTCAGGAAAGGATGTTGAAATGTTAGATTGGCATCAAAAGAACTGTAAATGTTTAACTTAGATAAAAACCCTTGAGATATGGCTACACATAAGATCTTAGACTTTTAGAATTAGTTGGAGCCATATAGTCTCCAAAAAAATTTACATGATGATAAAACTGGGTTCACATGAGCCTACTGACATCCACATTAACATTTATTGAACACCCATTATGTGTAAGTGCTGTACTCAGTTCTGGGAATGCAAAAGAAAGCAAGCTGCAATTTCTATGCCCAAGTTTCACTTTGTGATTTTCATTGCCCACAGTACAGTACAATGAGGTATTTTGAGTAAGAGAAAGAGCCCACAATCACATGGCTTTTTTTACAGTATATTGTTATAATTGTTCTATTTTATTATTAGTTGTTTATATGTTACTGTGCCTTATTATAAATTAAATTATAGGAATATATGCACAAGAAAAAGCATAGTACATATAGGGTTTGGTACTATCTTCAGCTTCAGGCATCCCCTGGGGGTCTTGGAACATATACCCTCTGATAAGTGAGACTTCTGTAAGCAACTAATTACCCCACAGTTTTGTAGTTTCCTCTGTAACAGGACTATAAACTGTCATAACAACATAGAGGAGGGAATAATAGATTTTATTTAGAATATCAAAAAAGGCCCCCACTGCTAATTTCCTTTTAAAGTATGAGTTCATTGGGTAGGGAATATTATAGGAAGAGAGAATCCCAGTCTGAGAGATTGGTTCAGTGCATCAGGAGCAGAAGGTTTGAGGACACAGCTTCAGGAGGCAGCTGACAGGAAGGCAGGGCCAGATTTAGAAGGATCTTAAAATCTGTGCTGAAGTGTTTGGACTTCATCTTTGTGACAGTGGGAACCACTGAATGTTTTTCAGCAAGAAAGTAACATGTTGGAATCATTTTCACAACAATAACTCAGAGAAACAGTAAATTAATTGTAAAAACAAAAACAAACAAAAAAGAGAAAAAAACATGGGTTGTGACTGGTCTATGTTCAAATCCCAGTTATGTCACTCAGCAGCTACGTGACCTTGTACAAGCTATTTAACCTCTGTTGCTTCAATTGCCTCATCTTTAAATAGTAATAGAAACCAGTCTTTTAAGTTGTTGTAAGAATTTAATGAGTTAGCCCACATAAAGCCCTAGAACAGAATCTGGCACAAAGTAGGTTCTCAACAAGTATTCACTGTTTTAAGAATAGAAAGTAATTCAAGGATATTGAAAGGAATCAGAGACCTATTGGGAGGCCCCTGTACTGCTCTAGACAAGAACTGATAAGGGTTTGAATGAAAGCAACAACATAGGGAAAGAGGGAGGAAGAAACAGAATCTGGGAATGGTTCAGGAAATGGCTCTTACCCACTTCTCAGATGTCATATTTCTCCAGTCTTACTTTGTTTCACCAAGCCCTATAAATGCAGGACACTAGCCTGCATTCTGTCCTTTACATATGCCAAGAACATTCCTACCACAGTGCCTTTACACCTGCTGTTCCTTCTGCTCCCCTAAATTAGTGATATCCAATCTTTTGGCTTTCCTGGGCCACAATGGAAGAAGAACTCTCTTGGGCCACTTGTAAAATACGTTAACACCAATGGTAGCTGATGAGCTAAAAAAAGAAAAATCACAAAAAAGACTCATAATGTTTCAAGAAAGTTTATGAATTTATGTTGGGCCACATTCAAAGCTATCCTAGCTGCCTGTGACCCACAGGCCATGTATTGGACAAGCTTGCCCTAAATCTTCCTTCTCTCAATGCCAACGGCAATTCTGCCTTAATGAAGAGGCCTTTCCTGAGTACCCTAAACAAAGCAGCACATCTGTCACTTCACAGCCTTAGTATGTGAATTGCTTTTTTTTTTTGAGATGGAGTGTCACCATGTCACCAGGCTGGAGTGCAGTGGTGTAATCTTGGCTCATTGCAACCTCTGCCTCCCAGATTCAAGTGGTTCTTCCACCTCAGCCTCCTAAGTAGCTGGGACTACAGGTGCATGCCACCATGCCCAGCTAATTTTTGTATTTTTAGTAGAGGCAGGGTTTCACCGTGTTGGCCAGGATGGTCTCCATCTCCTGACCTTGTGATCCACCCACTTCAGCCTTCCAAAGTGCTGGGATTATAGGCATGAGTCATTGTGCCCAGCCGTGAATTGCTTTTTTGTTGGCTTATTAAGTTGCCTAGGTCTTTAGTACTTACCTGCTTACTGATTTTCTTAGTTACTTATTCTTCACTGTTTCCCATCTTTTATCAGAATTTAAGTTCCTAAAGCCAGGAACTCTGCCTTAATCACCGCAAAATTTCTAGTCACTAGAACAGTACCTACCTACATAGAGTGACCACTTAGTGAATAATTTTTGGTTGATTTACTCATTGTCTTGGGCATAAGTAATGATAGAATGACTTGGACTGAACGGCTTGGACCAGATCTCATGTATCCTGAATCCTCGTCTAGCTCTCTCCTCACTAATGATACCAGTCTTCAAATATCTGACAGGCTGCCATAGGAAAGATAGTATGAATGTAGTCTGTCCTTCTCCAAAGAGGGTAGCTAGAACTAAGTAGAAACTACAGAAAGACAAATTTCTGCTCACCAGGAAAAAAAAAAATTTCCAGTAACATGAGTTGTGCAGCACTGAAGGAGGCTGCCTTGAAATTCTGTGCTTGATACATACATGAGGTCCACAGAGAGATTAGATAATATATCTCTAGCATTTGGCATTTCTTGATTGGAGAGGAAATTAGCCCAGATGACCTCTAAGGTTTCCGTGTGTAACTTCTTGAGTAAATAAATGCACAGCCAATAAGGGAATAAAATACAGCAAGTTTATATTAAATATAATATAGATCCTCAACTTTACTCAGTTAGATTATTTCTTGGTTTTGATTATTTATTTGCATTATTAAAGAAAATATAAAATAAACTTACTGATTTTTATCATGCATACAGCAATGAAAGAACCTCCTAAATGTAATCAGAGAAATAACTAATCACCACCTTGACATGAACACTAGGTGTTCTCCATGCTAGGCAGTTTTCTAATGGAGACTAAATGTGTCACTTGTGATGATTCAATTTATTTATTCAATAACTATCCCTTTAGGGCCTACTATATCCCAAACATTATGGTAGTTAAAGAAAAGATGGCATGAGAGGACTTTAAAAGCCTTGTGAAAATTGAATTAAAAGATAAAAAATTTTTAAAAGCCTTATTTCTCAATGTGAGCTTCAACTTTAAAACAGCTTTCTAAGAGATAATACCAACAATGTAGTCCATCCTTAAGGAAATGAGGGTCCTGAGAATTGAACCATGCCAAAGCAGTCTTTTTTATATTACTTATTAAATAAAAATAAGTACCCTTTATGGATATTTTAAGAATAGGAAACAAAAAGATAGATGGAGCCAAATCAAGAATATAAGTTGAATTGTATTAGTTCATTTTCACAATGCTGTAAAGAAATACCCAAGCCTGAGTCATTTATAAAAGAAAGAGGTTTAATTGACTCACAGTTCCACATGGCTGGGGAGGCATCAGGACACTCATAATCATGGCAGAATGGAAAGCAGGCACATATTACGTGGAGGCAAGCGAAAGAGAGAAAGAGAGAATATGTGTGTGAAGAAGGAACTGTCAAACACTTACAAAACCATCATGTCTCATGAGAACTAACTCACTATCATGAGAACAGCATGGGGAAAACCACCTTCACGATCCAATCACCTCCCACTAGTTCCCTCCCTTGACACATGGAGATTATGGGGATTACAATTTGAGATGAGATTTAGGTGGAGACACAGAGCCAAACCATATCATGGATGCCTAATGATTTCCCATCAAGAGTTTTACAAAATTGCCCTTGTTTGATGAAGGGACTGATCAGAAGAATTGTTGTGGAGAAGAACTCTCTGGTGAAGCTTCTCGGTGTTTTTCAGCTAAAGCTTTAGCATTTCTCAAAATACTCTTATAATAAGCAGATGTTATTTTTCTTTGGCCCCTCAGAAAGTTAACAAACATAATGCCTGGAGCATCCAAAAAAAAAAAAACTGTTGCCATGACCTTTCCTCTTGACCCAGTCTGCTTTTGCTTTGGTGGGACCACTTCTACCTCTTGGTAGCCATTGCTTTGATTGTGCTTTGTCTTCAGGATCATACTGATAAAGCCACATATCATCTCCTATTACAGATTCTTTGAAGAAATGTTTTTGAATCTTGATCTTACTTTTTAACAATTTCAATTGAAAGCTTTGGTCTTGTCTGCTGCTAATCTGGGCACAATGGTTTTGGCATCCATCGAGTGGGCAGTTGTCTCCACCTTAATTTTAGTCAGAGTTGTGTAAGCTGAACCAATTGAAATGTCTGTGCTGTTGGCTATTGTTCTGCTGTTAATCATTGATCTTCTTCAGTGAGGGCACAAAATGTTAATTTTTTTTTTTTTTGGAAATGAATGTGGAGTGGTCTACTGCCACAGGCTTCATCTTCAACATTGTCTTGTCCCTTCTTAAGATCAGTTATTCATTTGTAAGCTGATAATTTCTTTGGAACATTGTCATCATAAACTTTTTATGAAGCATCAATGATTTCACCATTGTTCCTCCCAAGCTTTACCAACAATTTGATGTTTGTTCTTGTTTCAATTTTTGCAGAATTCAGGTTGCTCAGATAGGGGCTTTTTTCAAACTGATATCTCACCTTTCTCAGTGTCTCAAAATACATCCTATTCAGATGTGTTCAGACATGTTATAAAAACTATGCATGAAGTTTGAAATTTTGAATTTCAAAATTCATGCATAGTTTTTTCATACTATGCATTTATCAGAAACTTTTTGAAGACTCTTCTTATAATTGTGAACAAGACAATCATAGATTCTGACTTTATAGGACTGCCATTCTAACGGTGAGTATAGACAAATAAATGATGTTACAATTAACGTCATCAGTGTTATGATGGGAGAAGTACAGAATGCTAAGGAAGAACCTCAGAACTTCTGTGGTTAACACTGAAGACTTGTTGGATCTGGGAAGGATTTCTGGAATAAATATTTTTTTTCTTTTTGAGATGGAATTGTGCTCTTGTTGCCCAGGCTGGAGTGCAATGGCATGACCTCGGCTCACTGCTACCTCCGCCTCCCAGGTTCAAGCAATTCTCCCACCTAAGCCTCCTGAATAGCTGGGATTACAGGCACACGTTACCACACCCAGCTAATATTTTGTACTTTTAGTAGAGATGGGCTATCACCATGTTGTCAAGGCTGGTCTCAAACTCCTGACCTCAGGTGATCCACCTGCCTCAGCCTCCCAAAGTGCTCTGATTACAGGCATGAACCACTGTGCCTGGCCCCCAATTTCTGGAATAAATGATATCTGGGCTGAGATATGAAGAATTATTTGGAATGAGAATTTGCTGGAGTGGGGGGCATGGGAGAGAAGAGGAGCAAGAAGTCTCACAGGGAATGCTTTAGGTAGCTGCACTTGCATCTTGACTTCCTTGCTTGGGACTGTTCTTTTGACTCTATTATTCAGAAGAACTTTCATTTTGAAATAACAATTTCTACACTTTACCATTTAACAGGAAATGACTTCGTTTTTAGTACCTTATTGGGAACTAATAGAAAATTCCTATATAAACACCATCAAGACAGTACTTAGGTATCTGAGGGAAGACCAGCATACTGTGCTTTCTTACTTATATGAAATTAGGTAAGTAAACTTTCCAAAGTCAGAATTTTACAGTTTAGAGGCATGACATATAAAATTCATCTCATTCTCCTTATGTCTACAGAACAAGTTTCCAGGAGTTTCTAACACGTCCAGATTACAAGCAAGATTTTGTAGCTCAATGGCAGGCTGATTTCAACTCCCTTCCTGATGACCTGTGGGATGATGAGGAAACAAAGGCTGAACTACACCAACGAGTGAATGTAAGGAAATTGTGACCTGTTGGGACAGGGCTAGCACACTTTTGTATCTCATCCGGCAAAACCCCAACTCATTTGCTCCTTACTTTTGTGAGGTACGAGGATGAGAAAGAAAATGGTTTGAACTATTGAGCAGATAACTTTCAAGAGCCATGGATTTTACACACTTTAAGTTTAGAATGAGAATACCATGGCAATACTTCTGGAAAGAGGGACCAAAATCCACAGTGCAAGAGCATTCTTGGCATCTGTCCTGTAGATTTCTAACCCCTTTGTGAGTCTATGTAACTGTGTCTATTCCTGGTGTTAATCACATTCCTGTCTTGAGCACAATTATACATTTAGTTGATAGCAAGCAGAAGGGGAATGAGGGAATGACATGGAAAACCTAGAATTACCTCTATTGTATAGATCTCTTAAGGGCCAGTACTAAATTTTACACATTATCTCCAGCAAACATAATTCCTGGTGGTGCTCCAGAAAGCATAATGACAAACAGATTTTCATAAACTCCTGAATGAAGTGTATTATCCTGATGCTTTAGAAAGGGGCCTCTAATGTACAAAAAGCATCATTTCATTCTCTTACCCTTCCTCTTTTGTTTTAAATTGACAGATCCCCTCATATCATCAGAAGGATACCTTGCCACTACCTTAAGTATAGATTACTAACAGTCAAAACTGATTTTTACCTAAATATTGATTTATGTAACTAAAATATTGCTGATCTCAAACCCATGCCCCATTCATTTTCTTAATAAATACTTATTGAGCATCTATTATGGTCCTCGCACTATTCAAGAGGCTAGGGATTCAGCAGTGAACAAAATAAATCTGTGACCACAGGGTGTTTTTATCCTTGTGCCCAGATGACACAGAATAAGCAATAAACAAATAAACATATAGTGAGTGTGTCCTCAGTAATAAGAGCTATACCGTGAACAAGAAAGCAGGGCAAGGGGAAAAGAACATTGGATGTACCATTTTGTAAATGGTGGCTGTGGAAAATCTCACTGAGAAGGTGACATTTGAACAGACTGAGGACAGAAGTGATTGGGTGAGCCATGTAAATATTTGGAGAAAAGGTGTATGAGGCACAGATGAAGCAAGGGCAATGACACTGAAGGGAGAGGATATATATTTGCTGTGTTTGAAGAACAGCAAGGAGGCTCGTGTGTCTGGAGCAGAGTGAGCTGGGCAGCAGTTGGCTGATGATGGGGTCAGAGAGATTGTAGGTAACCAGGTTACCTAAGGCCTTGGAAGTTATTATGAGATTACTGCTATTGATCTGAGTGAGATGAGAAGCCTTGCTATCTGGTTTTAAAATAGTCTACAGTAGAGTAAAAACAGGAGGAAGGCAAGTTGGAAGACCAGATGGGAAGCTTTTGCAATGGAGGCAAGACATCATTGTGGCTCAGGAGATAGGGTGGGTGCTAAAGGGTTTAAACCAATAAGTATTCAGCTGTCCAAGTAAAATTGAAGTGTTTTGCCTATTCTTCAACATTCCTCAAACAGTAATTATTATCTATATAAACCCTTTAATATTTTTTCTGTTTTCTTTTTCCCTACCTATTCATAAAGCCAGCCTTCCTGTACACTAATTTCCCCATGTTAGTCAGGTGATTGTTGGCAGAGAATGAGAAGATTTGGGGTTTTTTTTCTCTAATTCCAAATGCAACATATGTTTGTTGTAGATAAATTAGATAATAAGCAGCAAAATTTAAAATGACAAATCCCTAATAGTAAAAGGTGGCTGCTACTGTGGTGCACATCTGCATGTCTTTCCAGATTGTTTTTACAAAAATTTGATAGCAAAGTATGTATTGTTTTGTAACATTCTTTTTTATTCATAAAACATGTTTACTTTTTCAATAAACATTCATCTACATCATTTTTATGACTAAAAGATATGACTAGTGGACTATATCATTTATTTTACAGATCTCCATGTTTAGTCACCATGTTATTAACAAAGTTTCTTGGGCACCAATGTTTTATTACAGAGAATTTTATAGTAAAATTTCATCTTGCTAACTATTGACCACACCCTTAATTATTTCCATGAGCAAATTTATATATATATATATATATATATATATATATATATATAATTGCACTTTAGGTTCTGGGGTACATGTGCAGAACATGCAGGATTGTTGCATAGGTACATACGTGGCAATGTGGTTTGCTGCCTCCATCCCCCCCATCACCTATATCTGGCATTTCTCCCCATGGTATCCCTCCCCAACCTCCCTACCCACTGATGTTCCTCTCCTGTTCCCCCACAACAGACCCCAGTGTGTGATGCTCCCCTCTCTGTGTCCATGTGTTCTCATTGATCAACGCCTGCCTATGAGTGAGAACATGTGGTGTTTGATTTTATGTTCTTGTGTCAGTTTGCTGAGATTGATGGTTTCCAGATTCATCCATGTCCCTACAAAGGACACGAACTCGTCGTTTTTTATAGTTGCATAGTATTCTATGGTGTATATGTGCCACATTTTCCTTGTCCAGTCTATCATCAATGGGCATTCGGGTGGTTCAAGGTCTTTGCTATTGTAAACAGTGCCACAATGAACATACGTGTGCATGTGTCTTTATAATAGAACGATTTATAATCCTTTGAATATATACCCAGTAATGGGATTGCTGGGTCAAATGGAATTTCTATTTCTAGGTCCTTGAGGAATAGCCTCACTGTCTTTCACAATAGTTGAACTAATTTATACTCCCACTAACAGTGTAAAAGTGTTCCTATTTCTCCACATCCTCTCCAGCATCTGATGTCTCCAGATATTTTAATGATTGCCATTCTAACTGGCATGAGATGGTATCTCAATGTGGTTTTGATTTGCATTTCTCTAATGACCAGTGATGATGAGCTTTTTTTCATGTTTGTTGGCCTCATAAATGTCTTCTTTTGTAAAGTGTCTGTTCATATCCTTTGCCCACTTTTGAATGGGGTTGTGTGTTTTTTTCCTATAAATCTCTTTTACTTATTTGTAGATTCTGGTTATTAGCCCTTTGTCAGGTGAGTAGATTGCAAAAAATTTTTCCCATTCTCTTGGTTGCTGGTTCACTCTAATGATTGTTTCTTTGGCTGTACAGAAGCTCTGGAGTTTAATTAGATCCCATTTGTCGATTTTGGCTTTTGTTGCCAATGACTTTGGTGTTTTAGTCATGAAGTCGTTGCCTATGCCTATGTCCTGAAAGGTTTTGCTAGGTTTTCTTCTAGGGTTTTTATGGTGTTAGGTCTTGTGCTTAAGTCTTTAATCCATCTGGAGTTAATTTTAGTGTAAGGTGTCAGGAAGGGGTCCAGTTTCTGCTTTCTGCATATTGCTAGCCAGTTTTCTCAATACCATTTATTAAACGGAATCCTTTCCCATTGCTTTTTTTTGTCAGGTTTGTCAAAGAGCAGATGGTTACAGATGTGTGGCATTGCCTCCAAGGCCTCTGTTCTGTTCCATTGGTCTATATCTCTGTTTTGGTACCAGTACCATACTGTTTCGATTACTGTAGCCTTGTAGTATAGTTGGAAGTCCAGTAGCATGATGCCTCCAGCTTTGTTTCTTTTGCTTAGGATTGTCTTGGCTATGCAGGCTCTCTTTTGGTTCCATGTGAAGTTTAAGGTGGTTTTTTTCCAGTTCTGTGAAGAGGGTCATAGGTAGCTTGATGGGGATAGCATTGAATCTATAAATTACTTTGTGCAGTATGGCCAGTTTCACAATATTGATTATTCCTAACCATGAGCATGGAATGATTTCCACATGTTTGTGTTCTCTCTTATTTCCTTGAGCAGTGATTTGTAGTTCTCCTTTAAGAGGTCCTTTACATTCTTTGTTAGTTGTATTCGTAGGTATTTTTTTCCTCTTTGTAGCAATTGTGAATGGCAGTTCATTCTTGATTTGGCTGTCTTTAAGTCTGGTACTGGTGTATACAAATGCTTGTGATTTCTGCACATTGATTTTGTATCCTGAGACTTTGCTGAAGTTGCTTATCAGTTTCAGGAGATTTTGGGCTGAGATGATGGGGTCTTCTAAATATACAATCATGTCGTCTGCAAATAGAGATAATTTGACTTCCTCCTTTCCTAACTGAATACACTTTATTTCTTTTTCTTGCCTGATTGCTCTGGCTAGAATTTACAAGACTATATTGAATAGGAGTGGTGAGAGAGGGCATCCTTGTCTAGTGCCAGATTTCAAAGTGAATGCTTCCAGTTTTTACCCATTCAGTATGATATTGGCTGTGGGTTTGTCATAAATAGCTTTTATTATTTTGAGATACATTCCATCAATACCTAGTTTATTGAGAGTTTTTAGCATAAAGGGCTGTTTAATTTTGTCGAAGGCCTTCTCTGCACCTATTGAGATAATCATGTGTTTTTTGTTTTTGGTTCTGTTTATGTGGTGGATTACATTTATAAGCTCGTGTATGTTGAACCAGCCTTTCTTCCCCAGGATGAAGCCTACTTGATCATGATGGATAAGCTTGTTGATGTGCTGTTGCAATCGGTTTGCCAGTACTTTATTGAAGTTTTTTGCATCTATGTTCATCATGGATATTGGCCTAAAGTTTTCTTTTTTGTTGAGTCTCTGCCGGATTTTGGTATCAGGATGATGTTGGTCTCATAAAATGATTTGGGAAGGATTCCCTCTTTTTGGATTGTTTGGAATAATTTCAGAGGGAGTGATACCAGCTCCTCTTTGTATGTCTGGTAGAATTCGGCTGTGAACCCATCTGGACCTGGGCTTTTTTGGGTTGGTAGGCTATTAATTGCTCCCTCAGCTTCAACCCTTGTTATTGGTCTATACAGGGTTTCGACTTCTTCTTGGTTTAGGCTTGGGAGGATGCAAGTGTCCAGGAATTTATCCATTTCTTCCAGGTTTACTGGTTTATGTTCATAGAGTTGTTAGTAGTAATCTCTCATGGTAGTTTGTATTTATGTGGAATCTGTGGTGATATCCCCTTTATCATTTTCTACTGCATCTACTTGATTCTTCTCTCTTTTCTTTTTTATTAATCTGGCTAGTGGTCTATTTTCTTGATCTTTTAAAAAAACCAGCACCTGGATTTATTGATTTTGTGAAGGGTTTTTTGTGTCTCTATGTCCTTCAGTTCTGCTCTGATCTTAGTTATTTTGTGTCTTCTGCTAGCTTTTGCATTTTTTTTTTATCTTGCTCCTCTTACTCTTTCAATTTTGATGATAGGGTGTCAATTTTAGATCTTTCCTTGCTTCTCATGTGGGCATTTATTGCTATAAATTTTCTGCTAGATACTGCTTTAAATATGTCCCAGAGATTCTGGTATGTTGTGTGTTTGTTCTCAATGGTTTCAAGGAACATCTTTATTTTTTCATTTCATTGTTTATCCAGTCAACATTCCAGAGCCAGTTGTTCAATCTCCATGAAGTTGCATGGCTCTGAGTTAATTTCTTAATTCTGAGTTCTAATTTGATTGCACTGTGGTCTGAGACACTGTTTGTTATGATTTCTGTTCTTTTGCATTTGCTGAGGAGTGATTTACTTCCAATTATGTGGTCAGTTTTAGAGTAGGTGTGATGTGGTGCTGAGAAGAATGTATATTCTGTGGATTTGGGGTAGAGAGTTCTGTAGATGTCTGTCAGGTTTGTGTAGTCCAGATCTGAGTTTAAGTCCTGGATATCCTTGTTAATTTTCTGTCTTGTTGATCTGCCTAATATTGACAGTGGAATGTTAAAGTCTCCCACTATTATTGTATGGGAGTCTAAGTCTCTTTGTAAGTCATTAAGAACTTGCTTTATGTATATGAGTGCTCCTGTATTGGGATGTATATATTTAGGATTGTTAGCTCTTCTTGCTGCATTGATCCTTTTACCATTATGTAATGCCCTTCTTTGTTTCTTTTGATCTTTGTTGGTTTCAAGTCTATTTTATCAGAGACTAGGATTGCAACTCCTGCCTTTTTTTGCTCTCCATTTGCTTGGTAAATCTTCTTCAACCCCTTTATTCTGAGCTTATGTGTGTCCTTGCATGTGAGATGGTTTTCCTGAATATAGCACACCGATGGTTTTTGACTTTTTATCCAATTTTCCAGTCCGTGTCTTTTGAGGGGCATTTAGCCCATTTACATATAGGGTTAATATTGTTATGTGTGAATTTGCTCCTGCCATTTTGACGCTAGCTGGTTGTTTTGCCCATTAGTTGATGCAGTTCTTCATTGTGTTGATGCTCTTTACCATTTGGTACGTTTTTGGAGTGGCTGGTACTAGTTGTTCCTTTATGTGTAGTGCTTCTTTCAGGAGCTCTTGTAAGGCAGGCTTGGTGGTGACGAAATCTCTCAGCAATTGCTTGTTCGTAAAGGATGTTATTTCTCCTTTGCTTATGAAGCTTAGTTTGGCCACATATGAAATTCTAGGTTGAAAGTTCTTTTCTTTAAGGATATTGAATATTGGCCCCACTCTTTTCTGGCTTGTAGGGTTTCTGCTGAGAGATCCTCTGTGAGCCTGTTGGGCTTCCCTTTGTGGGTAACCCCTTAAAGGGAAGCCTCTCAGACTTTCTCTTTGGCTGCCATTAGCATTTTTTCCTTCATTTCAACCCTGGTGAATCTGACAATTATGTGCCTTGAGGTTCCTCTTCTTCAGGAATATCTTTGTGGTGTTCTCTGTATTTCCTGGACTTGAATATTGGCCTGCCTTCCTAGGTTGGGGAAATTCTCCTGGATAATGTCCTTAAGAGTGTTTTCCACCTTGGATTCCTTCTCTCCATCACATTCAGGTACACCTATCAAATGTAGATTAGGTCTCTTCACATAATCCCATATTTCTTGGAGGGTTTGTTCATTTCTTTTCACTCTTTTTTCTCTAATCTTGCTTTCTCATTTTATTTCATTGAGTTCATCTTCAATTTCTGATATCCTTTCTTCTGCTTGGTTGATTCAGCTATTGAAACTTGTGTATGCTTCGTGACGTTCTCATGTTGTTTTTTTCAGGTCCATCAGGTCATTTATATTCTTCTCTAAGCTGTTTATTCTCTTTGGCATTTCATCAAATCTTTTTTCAAGGTTCTTAGTTTCTTTGCATTGGGTTACAACATATTCTTTTAGCTCAGAGAAGTTTGTTATTACCCACCTTCTGAAGCCTGTTTCTGTCAATTCATCAGACTCATTGTCCATCCATCTTTGTTCCCTTGCTGATGAGGAGTTGTGATCCATTGGAGGAAGAGAGGCATGCTGGTTTTGGGTGTTTTCATCCTTTTTGCACTGGTTTCTTTCCACCTTTATGGATTTATCTACCTGTGGTCTTTGTAGTTGGTGACTTTTGGATGGGGTCTCTGAGTGGACGTCTTTTTTGTTGATGATGAAATTATTTCTTTCTGTTTTTTAGTTTTCATTCTAACAGGCCCCTCTGCTATAGGACTGCTGTAGGTCCAATCCAGACCCTGCTTGCCTGGGAATCACCTGCAGCAGGTGCAGAACAGTAAGGGTTTCTAGTTTCTTCTTCTGTTGTCTTAGTCCCAGAAGGATATCCACCAGATGTCAGCCTGAGCTCCCCTTTACGAGGTGTCTCTTTGAATATGTAGGGGTCTGACAGCTGCTTGAAGAGACAATGTGACCCTTTTAGGACCTCAAGTGCTGAGCTATGAGCTCTGTTGTTCTGTTCAGAGCTGCTGTACAAGTACATTTAAGTCTGCTGCAGTGGAACTCATAACCACCTTTTTTCCCAGGTGCTCTATTCTGGGAAGATGGGGCTCTATTTATAAGTTTCTGACATGCTGCTGTTTTTTTTCAGAGATGCCCTGCCTAGCTAGGAGATAGCCTAGTCACAGTCTGCCAGTGAAGGTGTTGCTAAGCTGCTGTGGGCTCTGCCCAGCTGCTATGTGAACTTCCTTGTAGTTTTGTTTATAGAGGTATAGTTAGAACTGCCTCAGTAATGGTGATCTGCCTCAGTACTGGTGGACTGTCTCTGTAATGGCAGACTGCCTCAGTAGTGTTAGACTGCCTCAGTACTGGTGGACACCCTTTCCCCAGCCAGCTGAGCTTGCTGTGAAACTCTCAAGCCTGAGTGTTTTAGATTGCTGGTCTCTGTGCGGGGGCAGGGACCTGCCAAGCCAGATAACCTGGCTCCCTGTTTCAGCCCCCTTTTTTTCAGTTGAATGAGCGGCTTTGTCTCCCAGGCATTCCAGGCGCCAGTTGAAATGGCCGCCCAGATTTGTGTGAGTTTTTGTGCAGAGACCCAGTGCGCTGGCTGAAACAGTCATGCCAGAAACTCATGGTGCTTTTCAGCCCGGGAATCTCCTGGTCTCTGGGCAGTAAAAAAAAACTCATTTGGTAATGTAGTGATCACTCACCCTCTGCACTGTTCTCGCTGGGAACTGCACTCCAGAGCTATTCCTATTCAGGCATGTTGGATCTGCCCTTGGGCATATTTTTTTAAGTGAAAATTGTTGGAGATTATGCTTATTTTTAAGGTTTTTAAAATATACTAAAAATTTACAAATTTGAAAAATTTACACATTAAAAACTTGTAAATTTTACTACAACTAACAGGCAAATAGCAGATTTGTATGGTATTTTAAATTGTACAAATATTTTAAATCTAAATTATTAAATTTATATCAATATTATGTTCTTTTTGGTTCATCTTTGCCAATTTTGTGGGTAAAAATATGAGTATCTTTTTATAATTTCCTTTTTTTTCTTTAATTTACAATTGAATTTGACGATTTTCTTCTAAGTTTAATGGTCATTTATTTTCCTTCTCCTGAAACCTGTTTGTGATTTCTGCCCCTTTTCTGATAGAGTATGCTCTGTTTCTTACTAACTTCTGCAATCCTTTTATATATTAAGGAAACAAGCAAGCTGTTGATCATATAGTACATATATATATTCCCAGTTTGATGTTAAGGTGAGTTTTAATATGCAGATGGTTTTTAATGTTTATATAGATGAATAAGGAAAATTTTTATAGCTTTCTTGTGACAAATTTAAAATACTTCACCCCAAAATTATATACAAATATAAAACACAATTTTTAATACTTTTACAGTTCTTTATTTTACTTTTAAATATTTAAAATATTATGTTACTTCAATAGGAATCTCATTTTTTTTCTTCAGAAAGCTAATCCAATGGTGTGAGAAGGCTCTAAAATACATAGACTTACATATAATATATGCACATATATATTATATGTGGATATTTATCTAGCTACATGTTTAGATGTGGATATGCTCCCTTTTATTTTTTTCTTCACTTATTATTAGACATGGAAGAATAGAAATAAATGTAACTTCAAAAAGAAGCTAGAAAATAAAGTTGAGGAAAGAAGAAAGGAATTAATGAGTATAATTCTTATAAACTTGGAATTAAATTTAATATTTGGCAAATGAAACATATTAAACTCAAAATTCAATCCAGACGATAAATGCAGAGAAACCTCTACAAAGAGTAATTAAGGGAAGAAAAACAAACCTTCTCTGAGTAGAAATTTGGGTATTAGAAAATATCCATGAATTCTAGAAAACAACATATATAATTTCTACTTGGAAGGTTCAATAAGTTTTGGCCAAATCAGACTTATTAAAGATATTATAACATTTTAGCAGTGGATTTTCAGCAACAGTATACAGAAGAGAAACTGGTGAAGTCAAGTTAAAAAAATAAATAAACCTGCCTTTGCTTCATGCCCTATGACCAACTCGTTACATTTAGTATGAATCTTTATATTACATTTATTTTTTAAAGAATGCAGGTAATTCTGATTGAAATAAATCTATTCTTTTTTTAAAAAAAAAACATTTTTATAGCTAGATGATCTTGTAAAAACTGGTGAAAGTAAGTGAAAAACTCCCATGATTATTACATTTCTATCCCTTTTCCTTGCTACAGTTTTTGATTTTCATCAATTTTAAGGCAGCAACAGTAATAGCTAAATGCTGAGCATGCACTATGTCCTGGCACTGTCTTTTTCATCTGCACAACTACCCCCGAGGGAGGAGTAATAATACTCCCATTTTATAGATGAACAAATATGGTAAAGAGGCCAACATGGCAAGTATTAGTGTTGGAATTCTGTGGCCAAGTTGCCGTGTTCCCCATTATGGTCTAAAATCTTTGCCCCCAAAGTGCTTTTTGTCTTAAATTTGACTTCTATCTCGTATCAACACCATAAACCTTGCTTTACTTTTAATTTGTATGTGTCATATGTTTCCACACTGACTTTTTGTGTCATTTTATCTTATGTATCTCTAGTAAACACTACATAAGTTGAATGTGGATTTTTACCCAGTGGAAAGTCTTTACAACTTTCGTAAGAATACACGTATATAATGATTTAGTCTGCATGATCATCTCAATCGATAGTCATGACTCTTTCTTAAATACATCTCTGATTTATTCAGGAAGATTTAGTAATTCCCTAATTCTTGCTAAATAAAGTGTGATAACCAGCAATGTCTCTGGACAAGCTCATAGGAAAGACTCATTGTTTGAATTCCTTTTTATCCCAGGTAATATTTCTTGTTCTTCAATTATTTCATTCCAATCCTATGAATTAATGGAGAGGCTCTGCTATTGCATTGTTCTCATTTTGTCCAGTACAAAACTGAGCCACAACCATGATGTTACTTGCAAAGGTTTCACAATGAGTCCACGGGAGAAAAAGAACTAGAGTCAAGGTCTCCAGAGCCCTGCTTTTGTGCTTTTTCCTCTGCTGTGTCCTCTCTTTTCTTTAAAAAAATATATAAAGAGAAGAATTGCATGGACTCAGGAGGTGGAGGCTACAGTGAGCCAAGCTCACACCACTGGACTCCAGCCTGGGCAACAGAGTGAGACCCTGTCAAAAAAAAAGAAAAAAGACAGACTGGATCATCATGGCATTCGGAAGGCAGGACTAGATTGTAGCTCTGGACAGAGCAGTGTGTTGGAGGCTCGCACTGTGAATTTTAGCTCAAGATTGACTGCAAGAACAAACCAGCAATCCCAAGAGGACCCACAGACCCTCTGAAGGAGTTGGACTGTTCCTGCAGGACCCCAGAGACACCCCAAATACTGTGAGTGCCCCAACAGCAGAATTGGGAAAGGGAGTTCCTCCTCTCTTGAACACACACCACCCTGGAGAAACTGAAAGTCTGTTTGCAGAAGTTTCTGACCTTACCTGGAGCTGAGTCAATTTAGAGAGCTGAGTGAAATACAGGGGTAGAGGAAGCAGCAGAAAGGCTCTGGGAGCTCGCTGGGTCCCCAAGCAGCCCATTCCTACCTGGCATCACAGGGATCCATCAGAAGGGTGGCCAGAAGAGCAGTGGGTAAAACTCCACAGGGAGAAGAAAATCTCTAGCTGAACTTTGTAAGAGTTTGAACCGTGCAAGAAGCCACCTGGCCAGAACTCGGGGGAGGGTGCAAATCCAGTGTGCAGACTCCACAGATGGGGGAAGAATCAAGCCCTTTTCTTTCACAACTGGGAGGCAGGTAGCCTGAAACAAGTTCTCAAGCCCATCTTGCCCACTGCCTGGAAACAGACTTGGGGTTGTTGGCAGAGGCCTGGTGGGGTGAGATCGACCCTTCAGTTTTCATGGGAGCTGCATGAGGCTGTGTCTGCTGGCTTTCCCCCACTTGCCTGACAACCTGCATGACTCCTCCTAGATATACAACTCCAGTAACCTCGGAATCTCACCACCATTTCCCACAGCAATTGCAGCAAAACCCACCCAAGGAGAGTCTGAGCTCAGACACACCTAGCCTGGCCCGCACCTGATGGTCCTTCCCTACCCACCCTGGTAGAGGAAACAAAGGACATATAATCTTGAGAGTTCTAGGACCCCACACACTGCTGGTCTGTCTCCATACTGCTACAGCTGATGCTCTCTGGAAAGGGCCACTTCCAGGCAGGAGGCCAACCAGGACAAAAATAGAGCATTAAACCACCAAAGCCAAGAACCCTCAGGGAGTCCAGTGCACTCCCCTGCCACTGGAATAGGCACTGGCGTACATGGCTGGGAGACCCATGGAAAATTTACGTCACAGGACTCTGTGCAGACAACCCCAAGTACCAGCTTGGAGCCAGGTAGACTTGCTGGGTGACTAGATCCAGAAGAGAGACAACAATCACTGCAGTTTGGCTCACAGGAAGTCACATTCATAGGAAAAGTGGGAGAGTATTACATCAAGGGAACACCCTGTGGGACAAAAGAATCTGAACAACAGCCTTCAGCCCTAGACCTTCCCTCTGACAGCCTACCAAAGTGAGAAGGAACCAGAAAAACAACACTGGTAATATGATAAAACAAGGCTCTTTAACACCCCCAGAAAAATCACACTAGCTCACCAGCAATGGATCCAAACCAAGCAATCCCTAATTTACCTGAAAAAGAATTCAGGAGGCTAGTTATTAAGCTAATCAGGGAGGCACCAGACAAAGGCAAAGCCCAATGCAAGGAAATTTAAAAATATATACATATAAGAAGTGAAGGGAAAAATATTCAAGAAAATAGATAGCTTAGAGAAAAAACAATCAAAAATTCAGGAACATTTGAACAAACTTTTAGAAACATGAAATGCTCTGGAAAGTCTCCACAATGGAATTGAACAAGTAGAAGAAAAAAATTCAGAGCTCAAAGACAAGGTCCTCGAATTAACCCATTCCAACAAAGACAAAGAAAAAAGAATAAGAAAACAAGAACAAAGCCTCCAAGAAGTCTGAGATATGTTAAATGACCAAACCTTTAATGGTGTTCCTGAGGAAGAAAAGAATTCTAAAAGTGTAGAAAACATACTTGGGAAAATAATTGAGGAAAACTTCCCCAGCCTTGCTAGAGACCTAGACATTCAAACATAAGAAGTGCAAAGAACACCTGGGAAATTTATCGCAAAAAGATTGCCTAGGCACGTTATCGTCAGGTTATCCAAAGTTAAGATGATGGAAAGTATCTTTAGAGCTGTGAGACAGAAGCACCAGGTAACCTATAAAGGAAAACCTGTCAAATTAAAAGCAGATTTCTCAGCAGAAACCCTACAACCTAGAAGGGATTGGGGCCCTATCTTCAGCCTCCTCAAACAAAACAATTATCAGCCAAGAATTTTGTATCCAGCAAGACTAAGCATCATATATGAAGGAAAGATAGTCTTTTTCAGACAAACAAATGCTGAGAGCATTTGCCATTACCAACCCACCACTAAAAGAACTGATAAAAGGAGCTAAAAATCTTGAAACAAATCCTGGAAACACATTAAAACAGAAAGTCTTTAACACATAAATCACATAGGATGTATAAAACTTTTAGTGTCCATTTCCATGAAATACCTTTTTCCACCCTTTTACTTTAAGTTTAAAAGCCAAAATACAAGTTAAAAAGCCCAAACCTACCCAAAAAAACACAAAAGTACACAGGCAACAAAGAGCATGATGAATGCAAGGGTACCTCACATTTCAATATCAACATTTAATGTAAATGGCCTAAATGCTCCATATAAAAGATACAAAACTGTGGAATGGATAAGAATTCAATAGCCAACTATCTGCTGCATTCAAGAGACTCACCTAACACATAAGGAAGGATTCACATAAAGTAAAGGGGTGCAAAAAGGCATTTCATGCAAATTGACATCAAAAGTGAGCAGGAGTAGCTATCCTTATATCAGACAAAACAAAATTTAAAGCAACAGCAGTTAAAAGATACAAAAATGGACATAATATGGTAAAAGACCCTGTGCAACAGGAAAATATCACAATCCTAAACATATATGCACCTAACATTGGAGCTCCCAAATTTATAAAACAATCACTAAGAGACCTAATAAATGAGATACACAGCATCAATATTCCACTGACAGTACTAGACAAGTCATCAAGATAGAAAGTCAACAAAAAAACAATGGATTTAAACTATACCTTGGAACAAATGGACTTAATGAATATATACAGAACATTTCATCCAACAACCACAGAATACACATTCTATTCAACAGCACATGGAACTTTCCCCAAGATAGACCATATGATAGGCCATAAAATGAGCCTCAATAAATTTAAGAAAATTGGAAATTATATTAAGCACTCTCTTAGACCACGGTGGAATAAAACTGAAAATCAACTCCAAAAGGAACCTTCAAAACTATGCAAATACATGGAAATTAAATAACCTGCTTCTGAAAGAGCATTGGATCAAAAACGAAATCAAGATGGAAGTTTAAAAATTCTTCAAACTGAACGACAATGACACAATCTACCAAAACCTCTCTGGGAGACAGCAAAGGCAATGCTAAGAGGAAAGTTCATAGCCCAAAACATCTACATAAAAAAGATCGAAAGAGCACAAACTGACATTCTAAGGTAACACCTCAAAGAACTAGAAAAACAAGAACAAACCAAACCCAAACCCAGCAGGAGAAAGAAAATAACCAAGATTAGAGCAGAATGAAATGAAATTGGAATGACAAAAAATACAAAAGACAAATGAAACAAAAAGCTGGTTCTTTGAAAAAATAAATAAAATTGATAGACCATTAGCAAGATTAACCAAAAAGAGAAGAGAGAAAATCCAAATAATCTCACTAAGAAATGAAACAGGAGATATTACAACTGACATCACTGAAATACAAAAGATCATTCAAGACTACTATGAACACCTTTACACACATAAACTAGACAAACTAGAAGTGATGGATAAATTCCAGGGAAAATACAAACTTCCTAGATTAAATCAAGAAGAATTAGATACCCTGAACTAACCAATAGCAAGCAGTGAGATTGAAATGGTAATTTAAAAATTATCAACAAAAAAAAGTCCAAGACCAGATGGATTCACAACAGAATTCTACCAGACATTCAAAGAAGAATTGATACCAATCATTTTGACACTACTCCACAAGATAGAGAAAGAAGAAACACCCTCTAACTTATTCTATGAAGCCAGCATCACCCTAATACCAAAACCAGGAATGGACATAACCAAAAAAGAAAATTACCCATGGATATCCTTGATGAACATACATGCTAAAATCCTTAACAAAATACTAGCTAACCAAATCCAACAACATGTCAAAAAGACAATCCACCATCATCAAGTGTGTTTTATACTAGGGATGGTTTAACATGTCATTAAATGTGATACACCATGTAAACAGAATTAAAAACAGAAATCACATGATTATCTCAATAGATGCAGAAAAAGCATTCAACAGAATCCAGCATGCCTTTATGATTAAACCTCTCAGCAAAAATTGGAATACAAGGGACATACTTCAATGTAATAAAAGCCATCTATGACAAACCCGCAGCCAACATAATACTGAATGAGAAAAAGTTGAAAGCATTCCCTCTGAGAACTGGAACAAGACAAGTATACCCATTCTCACCACTCCTCTTCAACATAGTACTGGAGGTTCTAGCCAGGGCAGTCAGACAAGGGAAAGAAATAAAGGGCATTGAAATCAGTAAAGAGGAAATCAAACTGTCCCTGTTTGCTGACAATATGATTGTTTACATTGAAAACCTTAAGACTCCTCCAGAAAGTTCCTAGAACTGATAAAAGAATTCAGCAAAGTTTCGGATACATGATCAATGTACACAAAGCAGTAGCTCTTCTATACACCAACAGCGACCAAGTAGATAATTAAATCAATAACTCAACCCCTTTTACAATGCCAGCCAAAAAAAAAAAAAAGAGAGAGAGAGAAATACTTAGGAATATACCTAAACAAGGAGTCGAAAGACCTTCACAAGGAAAACTACAAAACGCTGCTGAAAGAAATCACAGATGACACAAACAAATGAAACACATCCATGTTCATGGATGGGTAGAATCAATATTGTGAAAATGATCATACTGCAAAAAGTAATCTACAAATTCAATGCAATTCCCATCAAAATGCCACTAACATTCTTAACAGAATTAGAAAAAAACAATTCTAAAATTCATATGGAAACAAAAAAGAGCCTGCATAGCCAAAGCAAGACTAAGGAAAAAGAACAAATCTGAAAGGATCATACTACCAGATTTCAAACTATACTGTAAGGGCATAGTCACCAAAACAGCACGATACTCATATAAAACTAGGCACATACACAAATGAAACAGAATAGAGAACCCAGAAATCAACCCAAATACTTACAGCCAACTGATCTTTGACAAAGCAAACAGAAACATAAAGTGAGGAAAGAGCACCCTATTCAACAAATGGTGTTGGGATAATTGGCTAGCCACATGTAGGAGAATGAAACTGGATCCTCATCTCTCACCTTGTACAAAAATCAACTCAAGATGGATTAAGGATTTAAACCTAAGACCTGAAACTATAAAAATTCTACAAGATAACATTGGAAAAACCCTTCTAGACATTGGCTTAGGCAAAGATTTTATGACCAAGAACCCAAAAGCAAATGCAATAAAAACAAAGATAAATAGCTGGGACCTAATTAAACCAAAGAGCATGGCAGATGGACAGTCAGCAGATTAAACACACAGCCCACAGAGTGAGAGAAAATTTTCACAATCTTTACATCTGACAAAAGACTAATATCCAGAATCTACAGTGAACTCAAACAAATCAACAAGAAAAAAAAAATCCCATCAAAAAATGGGCTAAAGATATGAACAGACAGTTCTCGAAAGAAGATACACAAATAGGCAACAAACATATGAAAAAATGGTCAACATCTCTAATGATCAGGTAAATACAAATCAAAATCACAATGTGATACCACCTTATTCCTTCAAGAATGGTCATAATCAAAAAATAGTAGACGTTGGTGAGGATGTGATGATCAAGGAACACTTCTATGCTGCTGGTGGGAGTGTAAACTAGTACAGACACTATAGAAAACAATGTGGAGATTCCTTAAAGAACTAAAAGTAGAAATATCATTAGATCCTGCAATCCTACTATTGGGTATCTACCCAGAGGAAAAGTAGTCATTATCTGAAAAAGATACTTTCACATATATGTTTATATCAGCACAATTCACAATTGCAAAATCATGGAACCAACCCAAACACCCATCAATCAATGAGTGGATAAAGAAACTATGGTATGTATACACACACACATGCGCACGCACACACACACACACACACATATATGTGGTACATATATAACATATATTTATTCCATTATATCTATACCTATATATAGCTATGATGGAATACTACTCAGCCATAAAAACGAATGAATTCACGATATTTGCAGTGAGCTGGATGAGACTGGAGACTATTATTCTAAGTGAAGTAACTCAAGAATGGAAAAGCAAACATTGTATGTTCTCACTGATATGTGGGAACTAAGCTATAAGGATGCAAAGGCATAAGAATGATTCAATGGACTTTGGGGACTTGTGGGAAGAGTAGGAAGGTGGCGAGTGATAAAAGACTACAGTGGACTTTGGGGACTTGGGGGAAGAGTGGGAAGGGGGCGAGTGATAAAAGACTACAAATGTGGTGCAATGTATACTGCTTGGGTGATAGGTACACCAAAAATCTCACAAATCACCATTAAAGAACTTATTAATGTAACCAACTACCACCTGAACTCCAATAACTTATGAAAAAAAATTTTTTTAATTAATTAAAAAATATATAAATATTTGATAAGCACAAGTTAGTACTTACTGAATGCCTGACAGAGCATTTGTGGAAACACCATGAAGATATCAAGATCAGCTCTAAAATAATGGTGTATTGCTCTGATACTTAGCATATTGCAATAAAAATGGCTTGTGATATTTTCATTTCATGTGCAGTCTCCACAAGGTAACAAACCAAAATGTAAAGGTGAGAGTTCAAAAACAAAGTATTCCATAAATACAATGTCACAGACATGAAATTCACTGTAGGCATCAAATGGCTTGGGTTCAAATTTCTGGCTCTACCACATGGAACCTATGGGCAAGGAACTTAACCTCTCTGTGTCTCAATGATCTTATCAGAAACCTACCTACTTTGGGGATTAGGAGACAATCAGTGAAATGCAGTAGTCCCTAAACTTTTTGGCACCAGGGACCAGTTTTGTGGAAGACAGTTTTTCCACAGATATTGGCGAGGGGGGTGGTTTTGAGATGAAACTGTTCCATCTCAGATCATGAGGCATTAGATTCTCATAAGGAACACACAGCCTACATCTCTCACATTCGTAGTTTACAGTAGGATTCAGGCTTCTATGAGAATCTAATGTCGCTGCTGATCTGATAGGAGGTGGAGCTCAAGGCATAATGCTCATTTGCCTACCACTCACCTTCTGCTGTGTGGCCCGGTTCCTAATAAGCCATCAACAGGTACCAGCTTGCAGCCCAGGGGTTGGGGACCCCTCATGTAATGCATTTAACATGATTCTCAACACATAATAAATGTTCAGTGAATTATTATTTTTTGAGATGGAGTTTCACTCTTGTTGCCCAGGCTGGAGTGCAGTGCGGGATCTCGGCTCACCACAACCTCCACCTCTCAGGTTTGAGCGATTCTCCTGCCTCGGACTCCCAAGTAGCTGGGATTACAGGCATGTGCCAACACGCCTGGCTAATTTTTTGTATTTTTAGTAGAGACATGATTTCTCCATGTTGATCAGTCTGGTCTCGACTCCCAGCCTCAGGTGATTCACCTGCCTTGGCCTCCCAAAGTGCTGGGATTACAGGCTTGAGCCACCGCACTCAGTGAATTATTATTATTAATTTTTTTGAGACAGGGTCTCACTCTGTCACCCATGCTGGAGTGCAGTGGTAGTATCATGGCTCATTGCAGCCTTGAATGGCTTGGGCTCACGAATCTTCCCATCTCAGCCTCCTGAGTAGCCAGGACTACAGGCATGTGCCACTATGCCTGGCTAAGTTTTTATTTTTTAATTTTTTGTAGAGATGGTGGTTTTGCAATTTTGACCAGACTGGTCTTGAACTCCTGGCCTCAAATGATCCTCCTGCCTCGGCATCCCAAAGTGTTGGGATTACAGGCATGAGCCACTGCTCCTGGACTCAATGAATTATTATTATTGCAAAAACTGTCAATTTTTCTTGAACTGTAAATGTTTCGTTAATGGGCTATTTTATTAAACAATAAATATTTCATTGCTGTGAATAAGATTATAATAATAGTTTTTATTAATTGAGGAATTATTGCATGTGCTTTACATGTACCAGCTAATTTTTTCTACATAACATATCGAAAAGGTAAGTAGTATTAGGCCAATTTTACAGATAAAGTAACTGAGGCTAATATAGTAGTACATATTATTCAAGACCACAGGTTTATATCCTGGCTCCACCACTTACTCTTTGTGTGACCTTAGAAAGTAACTTCTCTGTGACTCAGTTTCCTCATCTGCAAAATGAAGATAATAATGGTACCTAGCTAAGATTTTTGTGATGCATTAAATGAGTCAACATGAGTATACTGACTTATGTTCTCACACGTAGATAAACACGAAAGGACTCTACATGATGACCACTTATTTTTATTATACTTATATATAAATTATTAAATATATACATAATTTATGTTATATTCAAAATCATAATATAAATGCATTAATATAGTTCATTATGTGTACATATATAAATAGTATGTTATAAATTATTATATTGATATTTATCATCTTTATTATTGGCCAATATCCAGCAAGGACAATCTCTTCACTAATATCTCTTTAATACAAAGAGATACCAGTAAAGTACTGGTATTACTTTTGGATCACCCCATTAAGCTCAGATAACATTTTTTGGTGAACAATATGTTCCATCCATAGTATTAATCACCAAGTTTATGCCCCTGGTTTAAATTCAGCTGTGTATTTTTTTCCACCAACAATATGCTATTTCCCCCAAAAAATTCACTGAAAGGACTTTTCAACACATTTTTGGGGAAGGATTAAAACACATAAAACATAGCCATTCATGAATCAAGTAAAACATAGTGGATTTGTGGTAGACATAGACATATAATGTGAGGAGGTCCTCTTCACATGGGAGGGACTGACAGAATAGAAGCAAAATGAATATTGGTTGAATGAGCACATACAATACAGGAGTGCGTTCAGTGTAAAATTTCTTTAGACACATTTTTAAGAAAGGCAAAAGATTTCAGTTCTGTTGCACCTAGGCGATTTGAGCAGTGATTTAATGCGTAGCCACGATGCCTGTTTTCTGTTGAGGATCTGCGAGACCGCCTGTGGGACATTTGTGACACCCGGAAGGAAGAGGCAGAGCAGGAGCGGCTTGACATCCTTAACCAGAGCTGGTTACAGGACTCTCTTCAAATAACACTCAACCATTTCTTTTCCTTGATGCAGGTAAGAGCAGCTGCTCGCAATGACACAGGTGCTTCCCTTCACAGCCTTGTCCCTCAGTCCCTCATATGACACTTTCTTGGGAATATGAGAGGTCTGTTCAGGGCTCAGTTTGGTCATAGTGCTATGCCTAGTGTGAGCTCCAACTTACCAAGAAAGCTAGCCGAAATAACACATTTTGGTCCAGGCCAAATATGCACCCAGATTGGAAGCATCCCAAGCAACTCCCCACCAGCTTTGCTCCAGGTGGCCTAGATATGTAGAAAGCCACAGTAGAAATAGTGTCTACAATTGAGTTCTTTACCTCACCAAACTCTCAAAGCAGACCCCTTAAGTGGTCAAAGAAAGCCCAGGAAAGCAGCTTAGCCACAACAAACCATAGGCAAGATCTGACCAAGGAAACATCTGATTCCTGAAAATAAAACCTTTTCCAATACTGGACTAGAAAAACAGACCATAATCAATGCAACCCAGTTAACTTATATTTGCAGCATATTAAATTTTAAAAAATTGCACAAGGCAAGATTGGAAGACAGGTGCTGATTTTATTCTGACACTATTGCCAGCAATAGGGGAGAAAGCGCAAACCCAGCTCTACCAAGACAAAGGGCTAGAGAGTTTGTAAGAACTGGGATAGGTTAGAGGGTATGGGTCATAGGCCAAATATGTTTGCCAATTGATATTACCAGAAGGAAAAGCCAACTTTCTACTGTCTTAGTCATCGGAGGTAGTTTTAGGACTTGGGACAATGTACCTAGTGAAGTTAGGCTCCTATTCTCACAGGGGAACTGGGAGATGGAGACACTGTCTACCTGGATGATTGATTACTTTACAAAGAGATGGTTTTTAGGTCCTTGAGAAAGACATTCTTTCCTGGGTTGTACAACTGGTAGGAGGCTTTTGAAAAGATTTGCATCTGAAAGGAACAGTGAAAGGATTTACAGTGTCAAGTTTTCTTAAAGCAAATGCTCTAACAAAAGGGAGGTCAAGTCCTAGAGTCAGGAAGCAGCCTGTCTAACTTGAGTCACACTGAAGGGAATATTAAGGCTGTCTTCGTTCAAGCTGTGTGAACATGAGTATTTTTTCCTACAATAATAGAAGTGAAAATAGAGAATGAAAAGCATACGTTTCTAGTCTTCAGTAGATTAACTTAAAGAGATACTATAGGAAATGAAAATACTTACCTGGCAATCCCTACAGCTAGTGGATAATAGGTGTTCAGTAAATGTTTTTTCATCAAAGGACCAATACGTGCTAGTACTTCCAGACTTCAAAGGGACAATTCATGGCTCAGGCATAGGCCAGACCACAGAAGGTCTGAAATGTCAGCAGAAACCTGAGAGGCAACAGCAGCCCCTTAGGTGGGAGGTTTCAAGAAGTAGGATACCAGGACAGTGAAGACCTTATGCAGCCATGTTAGGAATCTGGATGGGAAAGAGAAGATGGAGTTAGAACGATGTCGTCTAAAGCAGAGGACAAAGCCAGGCCATGACTGAGAGGACAGATCCACATGGCATGGGTTGGACGAAAGATTAAAGTGAGATGCCTAAGCAGCCCAGACCAGTCTGAATAGCATCCCCACGACATCAGTTTGGGCAAGCAAAAATCAAATATTACAAACAGTTGTATCAAAAGCTTATGGCAGAAATAGCTGAAAACCAATAATGAAGGCATAGAGAATGGATAATTTTTGTGAATCATTCTCGATTCAGAGCAATACATACCTCCTTTGGAAATGGTATATGACTCTTACTCCAACAATCCCTAGATATGGGACTTTTATCTTGAGAAACTGAACCAACATCTAAGATCAACAAGGAATAAAGGGAAAAAAGCAGCAAATAAAAGCTAACATTTATTAAGCTCTTACTATGTACATGCCAGGCACCATTCTAAAGATATGCATATAGAATACATTAAAACTTCACAATAAGCTTTCACTCTTGTCACACAGGCTGGAGTTCAATGGCACCATCTCAGCTCACTGCAACCTCCACCTCCCAGGTTCAAGCAATTCTCCTGCCTCAGCCTCCCAAATAGCTGGAATTACAGGCACCCGCCACCATGCCCGGCTAATTTTTGTATTTTTAGCAAAGACAAGGTTTCGCCATGTTGGTCAGGATGGTCTAGAACTCCTGACCTCAGGTGATACACCTGCCTTGGCCTCCCAAAGTTCTGATATTATAGGTGTGAGTTACTGCACCCAACCCGCTGTAAGTTCTATTATCTTCATTTCACAATTGAGGAAATTGAGACAAACACAAGTGAAACAATTTGTCCATCTGACTTCAAAGCCAGTACAGTAGCTCCTCCTTCTCCTTGGTTTATTTTCCATAGTTTGTTACCCACAGTCTGAAAATATTACATGGAAATTTCCAGAAATCAATAATTCATAAGTTTTAAATTATGCTCCATTTTGAGTAGTGTGATGAAGTCTCACACTGTTTCATTCTGTCTCCCTCAGAAGGTGAATCATCCCTGTGTCTAGTGTATCCATGCTGTAGATGCTCCTTCCCATCTGTTAGTTACTTAGTAGCCAATTTAGTTATCAGATGAAAAAATCATAGGGCATATAATGTTTGGGACTATCTGAAGTTTCATGCATCCACTGGGGGTCTTGAAACTTATCCCCCATGGATAAGGGAGTGTCTACTTATTCCTGACCACTGCTTCATTGTTCAAATAGTCGTAAGTTTGCCACATAGAACAGAAGAGAGCCTTATTTTGCACCGATCAATAGGATCCTATAAAAACCAAGGGTAGAAATTACAAAAGAGGAGGTTTCAGTTCAATAGTTACAGAATGAGCCTAATGAACAGCCTATCAAGTAACAAACTTTTGAGGCAATGAGCTTTTCGTCCGAGAGGCTCAAAAGCAGAAGTTTGCACATGGTTTTGGAGGACTGGTGGAAAGTACACTAGAGAAAGTCTTCAAGAATCTGTGGTATTGGGTAACAGCTAAAATAAATTTTCCCAAAGTGGGCTCCATAGACATTAGTCCGACAAGATGTTTCACAAAACAGGGACTCAGACTCTGATCAAATGACTTTGAGAAGTGCTACACATTCTATCCTTCTTCCCTCTCCCTGGGAGATTGACAAGTGTATCAATATATTTAGACATCAAGATGCCCTGCAGTAAGGAGATCCTTTTTCTATGTTAACCCATTATTTCTACACTATTTGACCTTGAAAAGTTGTTATTTGTTTCTTCTCCAACAAGGTACTCATTAACTCCCTATGGGACAGGTTTTCCACAAAATGTGTTTTAGAAAATGCTGTCCGAGATGATTTCTGAAATTCCTTTTAAATCTAAGATTCTGTCACAATCAAATATTGTTTACTAGTTATCATAAATGTGAGAGGAATTTTGATTAATTCTGCCTTTATGAAAATCTTGGATATAGTATGGCATCTTATTCAGATTTAGTTAATTAAATTATGCCTGCTAAAAATAAACTAATATTTTATATAAGATAATCACTATAATGAGGTAAGCCTAAGACACAGATCACAGCACTGTCCCAAATACCAATTGTATAAAATAAGCTTTTCTAAACCTAATAATTATTAGTTTAGTTCTCTAAGTTAACAAGGAAATAATTTCCTAATTTCTAAATTTATTTACCAAATAATACAATACTATGGTTTAATGACTAATAATTTTTATAACCTCAACACATTTTTATAAAATTCTCCAAAGTTATTTGTCAATATTCAGTTTGTACAAATTGGGTTTATATTTGATCCTATTTATCATAAATGTGGCATTGTGCACGTTCTCATTAGTATAATTTACAAGACTCATTTTTCTCCTCTGTTTTACCAAACCTAAACGTGACAGGTGCAAACAATTTTTGTCAAATTGTAGGATGTGTTCATACATGAATATTTTAAAACTTAATTTGGTTGCTTTCAAGGAAGGAGAAAAAGTTTAGTTTTTCTAGTCATTCCAAAATGCTAGTTTAAAAAACTACTTAAATATATATTTACGTTTAAAATCCAAGGATACTATTAAAAATGTTCTATAGGCTGGGCGAGGTGGCTCACACCTGTAATCCCAGCACTTTGGGAGGCCGAGGCAGGCAGATCACGAGGTCAAGAGTTCAAGACCAGACTGGCCAACATGATGAAACCTCGTTCTACTAAAAAAAAAAAAAAAAAATTAGTTGGGCATGGTAGCTTGTGCCTGTAATCCCAGCTACTTGGTAGGCTGGGGTAGGAGAACTGCTTGAACTGGGACCCGGGAGGCAGAGGTTGCAGTGAGCCAAGATCACACCACTGCACTCCAGCCTGGGTTACAGAGTGAAACTCCAACTCAAAAAAAAAAAAGAAGGAAAAGAGAAAAAAGAAAAAAAAGTTCTATAATGTGAAACAATACTTTTAACTTAGATTCAGGTTTACCAAATTAATTTCTTCCTGTTTCAGTCATTTAGCTAGAAAAGTTGAATAGTACAGAAAACAGCTTTTCAGAAGCAATTTGGCTTACCCTTTTCTAAATCAAACACAGACTTATTGAAACTGTTCTTGTCTTTTAGTGTAGACTACAACAAAAAAACAGAGATATTTATTTCTTTTGAACTGTGAACGTGGCAGTAAGAGAATATTTCTTGATGTTTTATGAAATAAGCGGCGACATAATTGTTTGATAAATGTAGGGATCCTTTTGTAAATATCTTTGAGTTTGGTTACATAAGGCTTTGAAAATTAGGTCAATTTTGTTTTTCTTTTTAAAAAGATGCTTTCTATAATTAACTAGATATCATGGAATACATCTGTATAAGGAGCTTCAATATTTAGGCCCTCAGGTGCTGAGGTAATCCAGCTGGCTAAAGCAAAGTTTGGAGTACACTAACAAAGAGAAGCACAGATATGCACCATATCGTCGTAAACCCAATGGGAGACGAGGTTGAAAAAAAATCACATTCTACAGTGCTGTTGGCACTGTGCAGAATCTCACTATGTACACACTTCAGCATATGGATACCACAAAAGAAAATGACCTGTGCTGACAGGAAGTCATGACAAGGGAATGACTGATGCTCACCTTGCCACCAGCTTCTCTGGGTTACTCCATTTTTCACAAGGTGCTTACTGGCAATGCAAGCAGAAGTGTTTAGCTGTGAGCACTGGAGGAACTGAATTTTCTCTCTTCTCCACATATTGAATAAGAAAAAAAAATTGTGGAAAGAGAACTATTCATTAAAACTTTATGTTGCCAGGTGAGGCAGCTCACCCCTGTAATCCCAGCACTTTGGGAAGCTGAGGCGGGCAGATCACCTGAGATCAGGAGTTTGAAACCAGCCTCGACAACATGATGAAACCCTGTCTGTACTAAATATACAAAAATTAGGCGGGCGTGGTGGCTGGTGCCAGTAATCCCAGCTACTCAGGAGGCTGAGGCAGGAGAATCACTTGAACCAGGAGGTGGAGGTTGCAGTGAGCTGAGACCACACCACTGCATTCCAGCCTGGGTGATAGAGTAAGGCTCTGTCAAAAAAAAAAAAACAAAAAAACTTTATGTTACCCTTTGTCATTTCTCCACATCTAAGTTCAATTGCTCTAGTGAACCAGAACCTAGGGTTTTTTTGTGTGTGTATTTGCATTTTGTATTTGTACATATAGTATTTTTTGGTATCCCCCAAATCAACTAATATGCTCCCTTTGACAAAGAAGTTTGCTACTGTAGTTTGCTACTATATTGGCTGACTGAATTCCTAATTCAATACACAGGAATTCCTAAAGTTAAAATAATGAATAATATGCACTACTTCAAACATCATACATCCTGTAACTGTCACAATGTCAAGAGGCATAGAAAAGTCATTATGTTAAGTTGAATCATGTTCAGTAAATATAGAGAATACAAAATCACTAATTATTTTTAATTTTAATGAAAACCTTAGATATATACTTATAACCAATGCTCCTTCTTAATTTCCAGAAAATTATTTTCAATCTAAATGTTTTCAAAATAGCGCTTTCAGAAGTTTCTATCAGAAATATGTACAGATCAGCTTGTTCTTTCTTGGATATTAGCATTCACATTTGCTATTAAAGGCAGAACTGAACCGTTTCCAAGATACGAAGAGACTCCTTCAAGATTATTACCGGGGAATGGAAAGTAAAATCCCAGTAGAGGACAATAAGAAATTTACTCGAATCCCTTTGGTTCAACTGGATAGTAAAGACAATTCCGAAAGCCAGCTTAGGTAAGGCAGACTATTATATCAAATGTAATTGTTTTGAACATAAAGCTTTGTGTTTTAAAATTAATCACCACTAATAAAAATCACACTCCTTTATCTGCAAATCCAAGGTACAAAAAAGCTCTAATAACTGATCATGGTTTTCTTTTAAAGTTAGTATGTCATTGACTTAAGACTACTAATACATGTTATTCAATTTATAGGGAATACTTACTCATTTTGCCGCAAAGATAAAATGCATTTTATAATGGAGTCATCCCACAGACTCTGCAGGTGGTATTAGGGAATATATGGTATACTCAAATTCTGAATTCTGAAGCACTTTTGGCCCCAGTGGTTTCTGGTAAGAAATTATGAACCTCTAACACTTTTATGAAAGGACCAAAGCAGGGATGGGTGTGTGTGTGTGTGTGTGTGTGTGTGTGTGTGTGTACGTATTGTATTATATAAATGAAAATGGAAGATGTTTTGAGTCTTCTTTTACAGGTGAAGACATTGAGAAACAGTAAAGTCTCAGTGGTATGTGATAATGACCTTATGAGAGTAACTGAAAGACTTATTAATGTCTAACATCAGATTTCTGCCAAAAATAAACTAGGTGATAGGATAAAAGACAAATTTTATTTTCAGCCAAGCAAATCCTGTGTAATATGAAAGTCTGTAAGTCACTGTTTTTGCAGATCCAATGGGGTAGGGGAAAGGGAAAGGCAAGATCCCAAATTCTGAGAAGCTCTGAACAGACAGAAAAATGTCTTCGAGACATGGTAGTTAGGAGTAGTGGCAATTTTTGTGGCATGGTTTCCAACTATAAAACATTAAGAGAGATAAAAGTAAGAATTGAAATAAAGGAAATTAAAAAATAGAAATCACAATCTTTAAAAATCAAATGAATTTTAATTTAAAATAAATCAATAAAATATAGTGAAGAATTAACACAATCCTTTTTAATAATCAGTAGGCAGGTGATAAGATACAAAAAACATTATATCAGATATGAGAAAGGGAAAAAGAAAGTCAGATTTAAAAAAATAATATAATGGCACTGCAAGTTAAATTTAAATCTCCAAGGAGATGAGCTATATATTTTATGTGAAAGGCAGTGCACTATATTTTTACAAGTTTGCTCAGTCAATGCAGATGTCAGGAGTTGCACAAACTAAATGGAGGATAATGTGTATATTTTGAAGTAAGACAGATCTGGTTTGAATCCTAGTTCTGTTACTCAATCATTGCATGTAAATAAGACAATTTATTTGTTGTCAAGTTCACTCCATCTCTCTTCAGTCTCAGTTTCCTTATCTGTAAAGGAGAGTTGTGAAGATTACAGAAAATAAAATCTACAAAGTATTTAGTACCATATCATGGTATCAGAAGATGAGACTGAGTCCCAATAACTCTCAGTAAATGCTGATTATTACCTATTGCATTCCTGCTTTGTTTCTTTTACTCACCCTGTTCACAGAAGGATTTGAGATGGCCTGAACACAATATTTTATGCAGTGATCCAAAGCCCACTTCTGTTCTTTCCTGGCCTTTTCCATCTACACTCATCACATCCCTGTCAGGCCCATGTGTACACAAGAATATCTAAGAGTAAGAATGTGTCCCCTCCTTTTGACTCATATAGAAGGAAAATGTTCAGCAAGCTGCTGAAACAGAACTTTGAGATTAAAAACAATTAAAAAAATTTCAAAGGCAATATGAACCACTAGAATCATCAAAAGAGGCCAGATTTCAATGTCTAGAGTGGCAGTACATTCTGTTCTTAGCACGCAATAGCAAGTTAGGCATAATGGGGAAGCTGTTAATGTTGGTTAGCAGAATGAAACTGGCAAAAGAACAGCCAGTTCTTATTTCCTGCAAATAACTCTGCATCAGTCTCAGCCTCAAACCACAGCTTTGGGTACCTACTGTAACTATCAGTCAATCAACATATCAACCAACTAACCAATCAACCTGTCATATATATAAAGGGAAACAAGAACAGTGTTGAACATTTTCATATGTTTTGTCTACTTTATTCCTCCTAACAACTCTATAGCAATAATATTAGTAGTAGTATAGTAAGATTATTCACAATGATGGCAATAACTAATAAGTTGATCATGAATACTTCTCATAATAATTATGTTTTATTATTCCAGGAAGAGCTGAACCTCATAAAATCAAGTGACATGCTCAAGTTCATACCTACTAATAGTGAAGGAGTTACCTAAACCAGTGTTTTTTCCAGTAAATAAATTCTAAATGCAAATTCTTTTTTAACTGATATGTTACTGCTTTGCTGTCCTCCAAAGCAAGATGTTGAAAAATACATGTTGTACTGTATTAAACATCTAGAGACGATCACACAAGCCTTACCCTAACCTAGTGAACACAGGAATCACAGTCAAACTGGAGTGACAGTGGTTTAGCCTCATTTGATCATTAAAATGTAATTTAATTTGTGCGTAGATGAGTAGCAGATCTTCAATACACTGCCTTTTCAGGCACGGTAGACTGTGATCTACCTCTGACAGGAGCACATGACTAATACTAATACAAGGTATGAAAGGGGCTACTGCACAGAAGCAGCTATTTCAAGCACTTTAAGAATCAGAGTGCCAAGTTCAAGAAACCTTGTCTGATGCTTCAGAACCTTGTCTGATGCTTCAAAACCTTGTCTGATGCTTCAAAACAAGCTAACTGTTTGTGGAGTTTACAATCATCTTTCTGAATCACTGCTCTATTCTCCAGCAACTTGAGTCTACAAAACCAAATGCTTGTTCCTGGATTACTGAGTCTGACTCTTCTCTGGTTTCAACAAAGTCATCCTTGGAGCTGCTTTCTTCTCATTTCTTCCCCAAGCTGATAACCTTTTGCACTTTCTATTACTAAAGGGGGGTTCCAGTTACAAAAAGCATTCTACCTTGTAGATCTTTCCCTGCTTCTGTTAACCTTTGAGATACTGGGATCTTTCCGGGTTAAGATATTCCCAGAGGCAGCTCAAAAATTTCTACACAGGAGCAGCAATAAGGGAACAGGGAGGGAGAGCTTAATTTGTGTTCCCACACCACTTTACAAAACAAAAAGAAAACCTTTGTAGGAGTGGTGCTGTCAACTACCCCAACCACCATCAAAACTTAGCTGCTTCTGTGTGGTAGCCCCTTTCAGACCTCACATTAGTATTAGTCATGTGCTACTGTCAGAAGAGATCAGGGGTGTTCAATGTGGGATGGCCATGGACAGGCATGTCCTACCTTCAAGCTGTGCCCTTCAGGATGCCAAATGATACTTTTCACCTTAGAGAAGTGATGCCCAGTTTTGTTTGGTTTGCTTTTTCTTGACTGACTTTTTTATTTATCCTTCATCAGAAGTGTATGCTCTGGAACAAATTCCAAAGTTGCATTTCTTTATAATGGCCATTGTCTAATCCTCTGTTTTAAAATTATTGAGAATTAAGCCTGTAAAGTATGTTTTGTTGTTCATTTTGAGTCTCTTCTTATTAACAGAACATTCTAGACCACAAAAATTTGAATGCTGTCTTTTATAATCTTTTCTCCATTCAAATAATTCTTCCAGGAAAACTTTGAAAATTAAGATTAAACCAAGACAGTAACATTTACAAAGTAACATGGGCACAAAAATAGAATTCTGTTAAGCAAAATATTTATATACCTTTTGCTTATTTGTTTCCTAAAGAATTCCTCTAGTTCCTCGAATGTCCATTTCTCTGGAAACAGTTACGCCCAAACCGAAAACAAAATCAGTGCTGAAGGGTAAGATGGATAACTCCCTAGAAAACATAGAGTCCAACTTTGAGGCTGATGAGAGGCTGGTCATGGACACCTGGCAGCAGGCTTCTTTAGCAGTATCTCACATGGTAAGCAGTGCTTGTTGTATTTCCTATTAGTAATACCCACTCACTAAGGACCAAGGTTGGTAATATGCTGTAAGTTGAAAATTTGTACAACATTCTCAAACACTGTATAAAGTTAAACCTTCAAACCATTTTTTTTCTGAAAGAAATAAAAAGAGAAATGTGATTCAGTCAATACATATTTGAGATCATGAAACAAATGAACCAACACTTAGATTATTTTCTGTGCTGGGCTCAGGTTCCAAGTGCAGGGCCTAAAGGCAGTCAGGAAATGTTAATGAGGTGGGTCAAGTGTAGGACCATCAGGAGGGATGGGTCTGGGGCCAAGCAGAAGTCACACCCCTCTTTGCAGGTGCAAATGCAGTTGCCATTTAAGAATGAGGTCTGACATGGACAGATTTTCCAATTTTCTAAGAAAAGCCAGACATTCCCATTTTTATCTAAAACTACTAATTTTAATATGTAAGAAATGAAATAAAAAATTTTTAAAAATATTCTGCGAGCCAAGCAAATCACACATCTGGCCTCTACGGCTCTAGTTGGCAACCTTTCTGTTAGGCATTTTTTCTAAGTCACCTATGGGGTAAGTATTATTATTATCCAATTTACAGTGGAGAATTAAGTTTCAGAAAGGCTAAGAAACTTGCCCAAATTCTCCTAGCAAGTAAATGTCCAAATGAAATTTGAACCTAGGTCTCTATGACTTCAAAGCTTGTATCATTTCTACCCAAATCAAAAGGTAAAGGGGAGGCATACACATAACTTTAAGCAGAAGTGTCACACCATGCAGAAGATACACAGAGTTTAACTCAGATAATCAATTGCCATTCCCTCATCTGCCAGGTCCTAGGTCCACCAAGATGTTTTCTCTTTTCACTCCATGCCAAGCCTTCTTTGAATTTCTGTGAAATACCACATTCAAAGAGAAAGCAGCATCAACTTTCCAAAAGATTTTGTGAAAGGTAGAAGAGAATCTTGCATCCCAGATCTCACAGCAAACTAAATTTCTGACTGGGCACTTTCCAAGGCCCTTCTTGGCCTCTCCGCTTTCAGGCTTCTTTTTTTCTGACCTTCTCATTCAAGCAGCCTTGGTGTTTCCTTTCTTTCTCCCTCTCTTTCTTTTGTTCTCCCCACTTCTTTCTTTTCCTCTTCTCAGAAGCAATAATGACTCCTCTCATTGTTTTGCTTCTTTCGAAAAACATTTTAGTATGGATTTTGACATACATAAGGAAAATGCAAGAATTATAATTGCATGGCTTAATGAACCCACCTAAAATAAATACTCATGGCACCACTCCCTGGGGAGAAAAGGAACAAGGGCTGCACCTACATAGTAATACTGCACTCCTTCCCATTCCTAACCCACTTCATATCCTCTAAAGGGGAGCAACATCTTGCCTTTTTAGGAATCATTTTCTTGATGTTCTTAAGAGTTTTATTACCAAGTCTATAGCTCCAAAGACTGTTGTGTAGCTTTTCTTGCTTTTGAGCTTTAGATAAATGAACTCATATCTTTTGTCTTTTTTTGTGTCTTTTTTTGCTCTACTTTCTTTGTGAGAGTAATCTTATATTGTTCATTTTTGTTGCTGTATTGTGTTGCATTATATGAATATATCACAATTTATTTAAACAACCTGCTTTTGATATACTTTTTGGTTTCCAGTTTGGTGTTGATATGGTTACTGCTGCTGTGAACATGCTTGTAACATGTCTACTGGTACCCATATGTGTAGATAACTGTTGAGTATACATGTAGTAATGTGTGCTATCTTTAAAGTTAGTAGACAATACCATATATAATATTTTGCCTTTCATAGGTAGTGCTAAACTCTTTTCCCTTTTCACTGCACTGTCATCTTTGTCATGCATTAGATGGCCACGTCTGTATAGGTCTGTTACACTGCTCTATTTGTCTAGCCTTATACCAACACCACACCAATATCATACCATTTATTTGTTATCCGAATGAGCAAATCTTCCCACCTTGTCATCTGCCAAGAACATTTTGGATTTTCATGACTTTTTGCCTTTCTATATTAGTTTTCAAATCAGCTTGTCAAGATTCACAAAAACATTGGCTGCTAATTTTTAAGGCAGTATTTACCAGATTAAGAGCATTCCTTTTCATATCCTGTTTACTCTGAGAGGACTTTTCATGAATTGTATTTTCACATGCTTTTTCTGCCTCTATTATATAATTTTTTCTTCATTTCCTGTTAATGTGAAAAATCACATTGACCAATTTCTAATGTTAAACTTACATCTCATTCCTGGAATAAGTCCAACCTTTTAATGAAGCACCATCTTTCTTCCATATTGCTGGATTTGTTGTGTTAATACTTTGTTTAGAATTTTAATCTTTGAGTGAGAGAGTGAAAGTGAGAGAGTGTAATTTTCCTTTCTCATGCTGTCTTTGTTGGCTTGTAGCATCCAGATAATACTAGCTTCATAAATCAAGTCTGGATATGTTTCCTCTCTATACTTTGGAACATTCTGTGGAAGTTGGGATTATTTCTTCTTAAAATGATTGGTAGCATTCACTGAGAGGCCATCTAGACCTAAAGTTTTATAGGAAGTTTGTAGGAGGAGTTTTTTTGTTGTCCTTCCTCACTCAGGAATTCATTATCTTTAATAGATTATGCAATGCTTTCTGGTTTTCTTTCTTCTTAGAAAAAGCTTGAGTTGATTTTGGTAAATGTCATTTTGCTAAGAATTTTTTTATTTCTAAATGTTTACATTTATGGGCATGAAGTTATTTAAAATAGCCTATGTTTGTGTTAATATTGCAATGTCTATGTGATGTTCACTTTGTCAGTACTGATGTTTATTATTTGTGCTTTTCCTCTTTTTTTTTTTTATCTGCTTAGCTAGATGTTTATCAAATATATCAGGCTTTCCAATAACTGACTTTTAACTTCATTGATTCCTTTTACTGTGTGTGTGTTTTTTTCTTTTTGTAATATCATTTTTTCCTCCTGCTATTTTCTTTGAGTTTACTTTGCCATTCTTTCCCTAGGGATTTCAGATACACCGTAGTTTATTAGTGTCATCTTTTTTCCTACTATACACATTTGCTACTCTGAAGTTTCCTTTATTACTTGCTTTAGCTTCATCCCAAAGTTTCTGATATGTTACTTTTATCATTGTATTCAAAGCATTTTAGAAATATATTTTTAATTTTCAAAATAATATGTTGTTTTCTGGTTAGATTACATTTTATTCATGGAACATAGTCTCATAAAAGTTTTCACAGTTGCCTTATGGTCAGTTTTTGAAATGTTATGTATGTAATTGAAATATATTCATTTAATTGTTTAGTATACATATTATACCTCATTGTCTATATATATATATTTTGATATATTTCTTTATTATGTATTTTAAATACATATTTTGTATATATCATTGTTTAAATCTTATTTTTCTCATTTTATTTGTTTTTTCCTTTAAATTATCAAGAGAGTTATAGTAAGATCATCTGTAATTTGGTCAATTTGCTTTACATATATTTGAGGCAATGAAATTGGGACTATACACTTTTTTTTATTATACTTTAGGTTCTGGGGTACATGTGGAGATCATGCAGGATTGTTTCATAGGTACATACATGGCAAGGTGGTTTGCTGCCTCCATACCCGTCACCTTTCTCTGATATTTCTCCCCATGTTATCCCTCCCCAACCTCCCCACCCCTTGCTGTTCCTCCTCCAGCCTCCCCCACTGGCAAACGGACCCCAGTGTGTGATGCTTCCCTCCCTGTGTCCGTGTGTTCTCATTGTTCAACACCTGCCTATGAGTGAGAAAATGCAGTGTTTGGTTTTCTCTTCTTGTGTTAGTTTGCTGACAATGATGGTTTCCAGATTCATTCATGTCCCTACGAAGAACATAAACTCATCCTTTTTTTATGGCTGCATAGTATTCCATGGTGTATATGTGCCGTATTTTCTTTTTCCAGTCTATCATTGATGGGCATTTGGGTTGGTTCAAGGTCTTTGCTATTGTTATCAGTGCCACAATGAACATACGTGTGCATGTGTCTTTATAACAGAATGATTTGTAATCCTTTAGGTATATACCTAGTAACAGGATTGCTGAGTCAAATGGAATTTCTACACATTTTAAACTGTTAAATTCTTTTGGTGAATTGAACCTTTTCTTATTATGAAGTAATCTTCTGTATATATAGTCCTTTTGTTTTGCAAAGTATACTTTTAGATATTGTTGACATGTCATATCTTTTTCATCCTTTCATTTTCATCTTTTCTGTGTCTTTTCTTTTCTGCTTGTTTTCCCTCTGTAGGTTTGGCCATTATGTATTCTGTTACGATTCTCTTAGCAGTTACCCTAGGAATTACACCATGAATTAGTAACTCATCAAAGTCATTTATTTAGTCAATAATTCATGATGTTATTTCTAGGGTAGCCACTAAGTGATTTAGTATGTGCTATTTCCAAGCTAACATGGGGGGAAAGTGAAATTTAAAATATTCAATCCAAAAGAAGAAAAGAAAAGTGGGTAGAAAAAATATTCTACAAGCAATACAAGTACAGAGAAATGGTAGATTTATAGCCCAAGTATATCTGCAACTACATTACATTTAAATGAGTAAAATGGACTAGATGAAAGAAAATAAGTATTAGGTTTTTTTAATGGGATATGATGCATATAAGCATACTAAAATGATTTTTCATTATTGACCTAAGAGAAGAATGAGTTGGTGTGATGATCTCCACTTGCCATCAAAGAATCTCAAATCTTGACCTTCTTTAGGTCTTCAGCATTAGTTTCTACCTTAATTCCTGACCAGTTAATTGCCTCCTTCCTGAAGTACCAGCCATCTGTGATCATGTGCTCTTCCTATTCTTGTAGCAGTTATTGTCTTTCCCACTCATTTGGCTCTTAGTATCTAAGTTTTGTTGTTGTTGTTGTTGTTTTGTAATTTGTATCTTGTTAGTTGTTAGTCTGAATACCTAACTAGATTCTAAAATTTTTTGTATACCTTGCACTTAGTGTAAGGCCCACATCTAGCATAATATACTAATCATCCCTTATTATAGTCTTGAGGTGCTGCTGCTGCTGTGCTGATGATACTGATGTCAGTATAAGTGATGACAGTAGTGATAGTAATGGTTATAGCAGAGACCACAATAAATACCAAACACCAGAAAGTGAGAAACCAGACATAGAGGCTCTAGAAAAAAAAAAAAATGAGCTATTCTTATTGTTAAATGAGCAATATAGACATAATCTACTAGTCTTATGAATCTCATTAAAATTACCTGCGAAAATGACACTTAAAAATGGTATATTCTTAGAAGGAGAGGCTCATGTAGCACAAAGAGCACACTGGCTATGCCTCTTGATTAAGCTGTATGATTAGGAAAATCACTTAACCTCTCTAATTCTTTAGTGCTGTATCTGTAACACTGGAGACAGTCTATCTTTTCTTTATTGAATCACTGAAAAAATCCAATCAAGTAATGTATATAAAGTGTTTTAGAAACTATAAATTTTAACTTATAATTATGTTAAGAAATGTATTTAAAATTGTCCCCTTTTCCTTGTGGATTTAAAAAAATCTTATAGAAAGCATAAGAAAATGAACTGTTTAGTAATTAATATTACTAATAATTATATTTGAATCCTGCTTGACTTTGATGTCACACAACCTTAAGGGAACTTTGAATTTCAAATGAAACAGGTGTGATTCAGTAAATTGTTGTGGGACAAACAGTACCAGCTGAGATTAGTGCAACTAAAAATGAGAACACTTCAATACAGGCTTTTTTCTACACAGCAGTTTTACCAGGAGCTATCCATTTAGTAGGCTGTTAATTTTTGGCAAAAATTCCTTCTAATTAAGAGGTATACAATGATTTCAAAGAAACAAGTCATATTTTTAACACCCACAATGTCAAGGCATTATGTCTAAAGTTCTCTCTAGCTTTATAAACTAGATTGCTGAATGAATTGTGAATTGTGTTAATTTTTGATAGCAACCCAGAGGTCTTAGAGGGAAGTGGACCAGAAAGATTCAGATAATTATGATGCATAATTATGCAGATAATTATGATAATTATCATCATCATCACAAAGTTGTTTACAAAGGAGAAAAATCCAATTTTGAAGAAAATTGCTAACTTAGAGTGCTTTGCAGGAACCAATTAAAAACTGAATTGCTTGCAATTTAGGGGAGGAATGTTAGCAAGTCTGCCTTCAGCTTTACTAAGAACTTGCAAGTACAGTATCTGGTATTCATTTTTATCAAAAGGGCATTTGGCAAAAAAAAAAAAAAAAGAAAGAAAGAAAAAGAAAGACAAAGGCAGAAAGAAAGAAAAAAAAAAAAACAAAGAAATCTGCTTGCTCTCTGAAACCTTCCTGTATTCCTCCAAAGTTCTGTTGATACTGAAGAAGTTGTGGGTACATTCTGTGGAATATGATTATTTTGAAATAAAGTTCATTGATTAATAAGCATCTGCTGGGCATCCTCTTTGAGCACAGCCCAGATATTCAAAGCCAAGGAGATTACAAAGAAGTAGGGCTGGCTTAGCTCTGGGAAGCATGAGGTCCCTTTGGAGGGTGGGGCCAGACTTAACACTCATAGAACACTTATGAACAGTTAGATGCTGCCATGGGGTATGAAGTGTGGCAGAATTTTGGAGACGGCAGGAACTGGCTGGTCTATTTCACCCACAAAGGGTAGAGATTATGCCTTATTCATTTTTCTATTCACCTCCATTAATCTTCCTCTATCTCCTCTCACCTCCTCACCCCATTCTCCACAGAAATTATAAATAAATAAGCCCTCAAGAACCCCCATTTTTTTCACCAATTACTTTACTGAGATTTTAGAGTTTTAAACCCTACGTTGCTACTGCCTCCACAATAGTGTGTGTGTGTGTGTGTGTGTGTGTGTGTGTGTGTGTGTGTGTGTGTGTTGTTTCTTCCTTTGGGATTCTTTCTTGGGTTCTCATTTCTTAGGGTGATACTCATAAACAACATTCGCCTCCCCAGGGGCAGTTGAACTTATTGCAAAATGTTCAGTATTTCTAACTGCAAGTATAATCCTAGTGGCACAAGCCCCAAGACAAGAGTGTACGTATATATACTCTTAATTTACAAATAATAATTGCATATATTTATGCAGTACAATGTGAAGTTTTGATGTCTGTATACATTGTGAGATGATTGAATCAAGTTAATTACCATATCTATTACCTTACTTATTATTTTTGTGGTTAGAACATTTTAAATTTACTCTTAGCAATTTTGAAATATACATTATTATTAACTATAGTCATTGTGCTGGGCAATACATCACCAGCACTTATGTCTCTCATCTAACTGAAACTTAGCACCCTTGGACTGACATCTCTCCTTTCCCTGTCCCGCCTACTCACCTACCCCAGCCCCTGGTAACCACTCTTCTAAACTCTAGTTCCATGCTTTCACTTTTTAAGATTCTACACATAAGTGAGATCATGCAGTTTTTGCCTTTCTGTGCCTGGCTTATTTGACTTAGCATAACGTCCTCCAGGTTCATCTGTGTTGTCATGAGACCAGGCTTTTTCTGCTGCCTGAAGTGCTGAGCCAGCTGCAGAGGAGAGGTGTAGGGACACCTGCAGTTCCTGATCCAGTGGGTGGGGAAGGATAGAGCTTCTCCATTCAGCACTTGTAATGAGGAGACAGAACAACTCATCTCAAACCAGGACACTTGTGAGAATGAAAGGAGCTGCTTGGTGGAATGGAGAGAAGCTGAAAGTCAGCCCAGCAGAGGAAGCTAAGAACCTTGGGGTTAGCCTGTGGGATGGGTCAGCCTCACAAATACCGGTTATTTTGTGGATGATATTTAGTGCTAAAGTCGAATAGAAGCCCAGGAGTCAAGTGTCCATGACCCAGTTAACACCGGACGTGCATTCCCAAAAATTGGCTGTGGCCAGAGGTAATGAAAATATGCATGTAGAAACCACAGATATACACCCAGGACATAAACAAATACACTTCCGCAGTATTGAAATTGCATAAATGCAAATAAAAGAAAAAACATGTTAAAAAAACCCACAAAACTCTGTAGGGGATCAGTTATCAAAAAAAGATTAAGAAACACTGATACAGGGAAATACTCCAGATTGGAAGTCAAGAGATGAAAGGAACTGAGAAGAGTAGATGTGTGTCTGAGATTTAAAAGGAAGGAACTTTTGCATAATCATGGAGTTGTGACAGTCTGGAGGTGGCAATGAGGAAACATAAGGATGCTTTGCAGGCAGGGCTTGAGAAAGTGAGCAGCCTCCATACAGATGGTCGTAGGGAAGCCACATCTTGGGACAGGGCCAGGTTTCCACTGAAGTAAAACATCGTGGGGTGTGTTTTGTAAAGTTTGAGTACATGGGCACGACTGTTTACAGTGGATTAAGGTTTCAGCAGAATTTAGTAATGACTACATCCAAATGGTTACCACATTTTATAATGCTACATTGACTGAAATATTGCTCTTATGCAACCAGGTGGCTGCTGAAATTCATCAGAGGCTCATGGAAGAAGAGAAAGAAAACCAGCCAGCAGACCCCAAAGAAAAATCTCCTCAGATGGGTGCAAATAAAAAAGTCAAAAAGGAGCCACCCAAGAAAAAACAGGAAGACAGAAAACCCAAAGGTATTTATGGTTTTAGCACTCAGAACCCTGAATGCTGAAACCTCTCCTTGGTAGAAAACAAGCATTTAACCAGACACATTATTAGCCTCTAAGCCACTAAAATACTGCGCATTCGGTTTAAACTAGAGACCCAGGCTTCTATGATTTGTGGTGTTAGTGGCAAATCATCTTGCATAGCAAGCCCACCTAACTTGTTGTTCCAAATAGCCAAATGTACCCTGGGTAAAATAAACCTCAAAGACAGTTTTAAAATTTTAAAGAACTTCCAGGATTGTACTGTGTCGTCTGAAAAGTCTGCACGAAAGTGCTAACACTGCGGTAACAAACAGAAGTTTAAAAGCTGTGTTTTTAAAAGCAATGTGTACGTTTCAGGGGCAAGCTCTTTTCTCCTGGAGGCCTCCTGCCTAAATCTCTGCCTCAGTAGCATGAGGAAAAACAAAGAATTGAGAAAATTCATCTCAAAGGAGATCTCTAATTAAACTTAGGAATGAATAGTTTTGGCACAAATATTACCTCTGCCCTCCTGAAGTGGAATCCTGAAAAGCAAATGAGAAGAATTCCACTCATAGATTGTCCATGATATGTTTCTTAGACACCTATGTGAAATGCTCTGTGTGGATGCCAAGAACACAATAGTAAATTAAAAACAAAACCAAAAATCACAACCACGGTCCCTGCCCTAATCCACCTGCAGTTTTGCAGTAGAGACAGACACATAACCATAGTTCTTTGATAGGGGAGGTACAGGCACCTTGAGAATGAGGTCCCCTCACTTCATCTGAGGGCACAGAAGATGCTTCCTAGATGGAAAACATTCAAGCAGCCAGGAATGGGAGTTAGAGGAACGCACTGAGGATGGAGGAGGGAGTGGGTCAGTGGCACTTGAAGGAAAGGGAAGAGTATTACCTCGATGAAGAACACACCATTTTAGTCATCTCAAGTGGCAGGAATAAGGAAAATGCTTCTGTTGACTAATGAAATAACTGCTGGGGTCTGATCCCTTAATTTTACAGATGATAAAACAGAAATCCAGAGAGATTAATCTCTCCTTCATCTGTAACTTATGCGTATATCTATTATTGCAACATATGACAATTTCTTTGTTCACATTATGCCTTCTTTATAAGATTTGAATCCCTTGAGGTCAGACCCTCAGGAAAGATTAGTTGAACTGAAAATAGAACTATGTAAATGGGCCCTGCGACTGGAATCATACTGCTGTATCCCATGGGTAAATCCTTTGATAAGTACTGACAAATTTATACTTTCTAATGCTCTTATATAATCACTGATGTACTTATAGTTAAGTTCCAATGAAAATTTAATTAAATTAGCCAGGCACAGTGCCTCACACCTGTAATCCCAGCACTTTGGGAGGCCAAGGCAGTATTGCTTGAGCCCAGGAGTTGGAGACCAGCCTAAGCAACAGGACAAAACTCTGTCTTTACAAAAAAAATTACAAAAACATAGTTGGGTGTGGTGGCGCACGTCTGTAGTCCCAGCTACTAGGGAGGCTGAGACGGAAGAATCACCTGAGCTTAGGAGGTCGAGGCTGCAGTGAGCCATGAGCACGCCACTGCACTCCATCCTGGACGACAAGATTCTCTCAAAAAATAATAATGATGCTTAAATAGGTTGTAAATTCTTGACTATCACCTGCATTTCATTCACATCTTCTTGAGGCTATTCTCGTCTCTTTTTTTTTTTTTTTTTTTTTTTTTTTTAGTTGGAGCCTCGCTCTGTCTCCAGGCTGGAGTGCAGTGGCATGTTCTCAGCTCACTGCAAATTCTGCCTCCCAGGTTCAAGCAATTCTCCTGCCTAAGCCTCCCGAGTAGCTGGGAGTACAGGTGTGTACCACCTCACCTAGCTAATTTTTCTATTTTTAGTAAAGACGGGGTTTCACCATGTTGGCCAGGATGGTCTCAATCTCTTGACCTCATGATCTACCCACCTTGGCCTCCCAAAGTCCTGGGATTACAGGCGTGAGCCATCACACCTGGCTTCTCTTGTATTTTATTGGTGAAGATTTAGGAAACACTTTGCTGATAGAAGTTATCCCTTATGGAGTGGTAATTCTGCAGGTGTCTAATGGGGTCAGCACTATGTTGAGATTTGCTCATTCTTGTCCCCAAACTCTGGATTTCACTATATTTGGAGACTATAATCATCTCTGTGCTTGCTACACAACTCATTTTTTAATTATACTGCACAAATGGGGTGTTTTTATATGAGCCTAGCCTAGGCACCATACAGAGAATTCTTGAGGAAAAATTCAATATTTCATCAATTATGCTGAGAGGACCAAGGTTTCATTGGTTCCAAATCACTAGAGCTTTATAGCTTAACAAATTTTGCTTTGTGCTCATGCTGTCCAAGTGCTATGAGCATACCTTTGTATTTTGTTCATTTGCTCAGCATATTTCATTGCCCCTTCAGGTAAATCAACACCTACAACAGAAGCAACTCCTGTGGTAGTAACAACAGAGGAAATTGCTGAAATTGAAATGAAAAATGAGCTGAAGCTCAAAATAAAAGAAGAACACCTTGCTGCCTTGCAATTTGAAGGTAGCAATTGAAATAACTAAAATGATGCTTTTCAGTAGAAAGGAGACCAGTGGACAAACAGCACACAACTGCTCATCAATTGCCTCAAGACGATGTCTATGAGAACATACAGCAAACAGGTTGAAAGTACAATATTCACTTGACTGTTTTGGTTCGACCACTTGAGGACTAGATTTGAGTGTTGCATGAGTCAGACATTTTGACATCACCTAGTCAGTCTTAACTGATGGCAGGATCTCAAAAAGAACCAAAAAGAATTTGGGAATGGGTTAGAAAAAGCAACAGCAGTCATTAAAATCTCATAAAACAGAAACAAAAGAAAATGTTGAAAGTTGGTATGATTTTATGAGTTTAGATAGTGACTGCCTGAAGTAAGTGGTTTTATATTACAGTAAGAATAATTTAAGTCCCTCATTAGGAAAATAAATTCTTACTAGAGGATAACAGGCCCTGAAAGTGATTTATTGGAAACAAAGGCCCTAGAGGAGCCAGTCATATATCTATTATGTTCAGGGGTGTTCTTCTCTATAGGAGCAACGTCTCCACAAAACGTATTCTCCTTATGGCTCTCCTAATTGTCTTATAATGGAATTCAAAATGAAATCTGAAAAGATCAGGAAACTGAACAAACATATCCTAAGGAATGAAAGCCATGGTCAATATACAAGATGACAAACCCACAAAAATGTGGCATGGGGCGTGCAGAGATACCGTTAACTACTAAGGATGCTTTCTATCCCTTGTTTCTATCTTTTTCTTTCCCTGTCCTCTCCATCTCACTTCCACCCCCTTCTGTAATTCCAACAATAAAATCTGAAGTCAGTTGAACACAGGGAGACCTGTGGCATCAGGAGAGCCCAGGACAGATGTATCTCCTCTATTGCTTGTCCTGCATCTGATTTCAATGGTTTTCAGTATACTTCATCTTTCAGTTCATTCTGTACATGATCCTTAGTGTGGCAAAATTCATTCATTCCTATAACAAATGTTTATTGACTTTCTACTATGTGCCAAGTCCTGTGATAGTTGCTGGAGACACATACTTATATGTACAAACATGAGCAAAAAATGAAACTCAATCTCAAGGAAGAGAAATGCAATCACTGTTGCCTATTGACATGTTGACAGCTGGGCCTGTAGTCACAGCTACTGAAGAGATTGAGGTGAAGGATCGATTGTGTTTGAATACAGCCTGGGCAACATAATAAGATCCTGTCTCTAAAAAAAAAAAAAAAAAAAGAATGTGATATTGGTGGTAGGCATATGAGACAAAGAGGACATGAGGGGAGTTCCTGACTTACCAGAGGAACTAATTATTGAGCTGAATTGGAAGACTATGGAGAAGTTTTTCCAGAGGACAAATTGGAGTGAGAATGAAAAGAAGTATTACGTGCCATGGCAGAGAGAGGGGTAAGAGGCATATCGCCTTGTAGGTAGGTTAGGAATGTTCTGGGAAGAAGCAACCTGGGAGATGGGGAGGACAGACCATGGAGGGTTATCTAGGCCCTGCCAAGAAAGTTCGATTCTTCCCTGGTGGCAACTGGGAGCTAATGAAAAATTACAAGCAGAAAAGTGATTATGATCACGTCTGCAGGTAAGACAAATTACTCTGGATAATGCGGAGGTGGATTTGGATTTGAGGTGGGGAAAGAAAGTTAAAAAAAAAAAGTAGGATTGTGGCTGTCGTAGCAGTTTAGGTGAGAGATAATCAGCACCCAAACTAGGCAGTGATGATGGAAAAAGCCAAGAGGAGAAATTGGAAAATTTTTTGAGTTAAAATCCACCAACTAATTATGTGCCAGGATCAGTAACAGGCCTGGGGGTACATGGGGCTTGCCCTACTTTTAGTGGCGCTGAGAATGATGTTGCCACCCCCAGGTTCTAAAGTAGGGAGATAAGCAAGAGACTTTGTCCCCCAGTCCCTTTTCGAAATTCAGAAATTATCTACATGTGTTTTCACATTTCATTTACCAAAGAGTATATTGCTATAAAGTGCAATGGATAAAAAGCTCAATTATAGTTTTGGTTCAGATAATTTCTCAAATGACTCTACAACATATTACATTTTGCTTCTCAGTGAGATGGAGATTACCTTATCTATACTGGTATATTAAATATATGCCTAAAACTTCACAAATTGAAGCATGAGTGGTTTCAAAGTGAATCTGTTCATTAATAAATGCTTGGACTACAATATGTGAAAACATTCTTATTTTTCTTTACAAATAGAAAAAGCCACGCAATTTCGACTTGAACTGATAAAGACAAAAGCATTGGCTTTTCTTGAAGATTTAGTAACAAAGGTGGTTGATGTATATAAACTCATGGAAAAATGGCTTGGTGAGAGGTATTTGAATGAAATGGCCAGGTAAAATACTACATGGCTTTCTGAAAATATTCTTTGTTAATTCTAAGTACCAAAATTGATGAAGATTTTTAAGGTATTTACAAATTTAAGTTACAGTTACAAATATAAATTTTGACCTTGTAAGAAATCATGTGTATAAACATATACATGAGAGTTACTGTCATGTTTGTATTAACTCTTTTCTAACAGTAAATCATGCATCAAAGAGTTCTATTGCCATATTCAACTTTGCACAATATTTATGAGTTTAGCTGTCATATTGATCAATGAGAACCTTATTTTACAAGGTAAGATTATAGGTCATTTAAAAATAGTTTTCAGAACTAAAATAATGCTTCATCCTTTTCTAATGGTAGATTTATTATTAGTCAGAGCCAATTAAGAGGAGATTAAAAAGTTATTCACTGGAATGTTTTACCAGCTAGGCTGATTTTCTTATAAGACCAACCCTAAGTTCTACTTTTCTGTTGAGCTCCAAAGACATCCCAGACTTTCATTGCTACTGAGGGGCAACAAGCTTCATCCTGTTAGTTCTTCCCTAAAAGGTACAAAGAGGCAGCTCAATGGAGTGAGTCATGATTGTCCACAGACCAGGAGCCCCATCTTGTCCACAAATTAGTAACATGCTTGATAGCTCTGGGCCCCATTGGCTTCACCTATACAAGGAAACACTCCAGCCAGGCTATTTCAGAAGTGTATATTAGACATAGATTCCAGGATGTGCTACCATTTGCAATATACATTTACTGAAAACTTAGAAGTTGATACACAAATAGTATTCAAAAGACAAGTATTCTTAGAAGCAACAATTGTCGTGTAAAAAGCAGTTGTTATGGTTGTTTTTTTCTGGTCCTTGCCTCATAATGAAGTTCTTCTGTAAAGTCTTCAGTCTACTTGTTTAGAACTATTGCTCCATAGTAAAACAAACAAACAAACATTAAACAGAATAAAAAATACAAACATAAGCATAAGTAACTAAGCTTACTGCAGTAATATTTAAGATAATTTTGCTACTGGATAACCAAGTTAATTACTCATCAGCGTCATACAGCAATAATATTCAGTTCTGTTCTCTGCATGCCATTTTCAAATGAAAGCATATCTTCTTCATTTTGTGGATTCATGCCTACCATCCATGTGGCCATCCAATGTAAATGCATATTAGTTTTAGCATATATACTCATAGTTCTCAAATTTATATTGTATATGTCTTTGCTCTCTGAATCTGCAAATGCTGTCATGAACTGTGTCCACAAAAGTTAAAACCTAGAAATGTGATCCAAATAAACAAACAAACAAATAAATAAATAAATACACAAACAGCTCTCAGATCCCTTTGACCTTCAAATCCTATTTTTATTTTCCTGACACTTTTTGCCTTCTATTCTTAAGATTACTCTTAGTAACCTTCCAGTAGGTGGCGCGCACCTGTTTTGGTATCCTGATTCCATATAAAGATATTATTCTAATAGTCATGTTTTACAGAGTATCATGCTGGGTTATGGTTGGGTCTCAATCCACATCTGGAGTCCCTCCTCACTCGTAAAACTCAGCAGCTATCCAATGCTCTTCTCCTCTGTCCCCAAGCATGCAACCACCCTTAAGCATAAACTAATTGGCTAACACATACTACATGAAGACTCACAAAGACAACATTCTGGAGTTGAATTCTAGAGTATCTTTTGAAAGACAGCAACTAATACTATTTTTTGAATTATATGTTCAATATATGGTATATTTGGTACTTATGAATTATATAAAATCAGATTAAATATGCATTTTTCTGTGATGCTCACTTTCATTGCAATATATAAACAAGATCCTTTCTACATTACAGCGATAATGCACTTACTCATGTATAAAACTTCTCTCACCTTTAAAATGGCTTTTAAAAGGTCATTAACTATATCCCCAGTACAGTTTAAATCCTTGCCTTATGCAAGTTCACATTAATAACCATAAGAAAGGGAGTGATGTGTTGTTGATGACATTGCAAAGACAAGGACATACAGAGAGCTTAGGTTACTTGCCCCAAGATCTGTGCCTAAAGAGTGTCCAATGACGGGAACTCAGATTCCAGTACTCTTTCTACTGCATCATAGTGGTTCCTAACTGTTGCTGCTTTAGCCATATGATCTAGCTAGGAATGGTTATCCTTCATGAAGATAGCAAAGCAATTTCAATGGATTATATGCAACAGGCTATTCTGACAACTGTGTTTTAGATAACATCAAACTTCTTGAAAGAAATAGAGAAAGCCGCTCTTCTAGAAATACATTCTCAAATTTGATTCACTTTATAATTTGGTCTGATTCCAAATAAATGTATATTCTAATAGTCATGTTTTACAGAGTATTGTGCCATACAACATTATTCTGGTTCATACTTAGAATGAACCATAACCCCTGACATAATCTTGCTTACATAGTAAAATATATTCTAATACTAATAAAAACTATATTTAATAGATTCTTTTTAAGTTCAGCTTTGTATAAAATGTGTAACTATTAGCTGTTTAATAAGCATGCATTTTCTATTTAATCTGCATTTATTTATACCTTGCTTTTTTACAAAATAGATTTGGGGACAAATTGAAATTTATAAGCATGCAGATGGAGTTGTTTGACAGCTACATAATGTGTTTGCTTTAGTGTGTATGTCTTATAAGCAAACTTTACTAATCTAATAGTATCTTTCATGGGGTTAACTCTATCTGTTTTATCACTTTCAGTATAGAAAAATTAACTGATGTAGCTCGCTATCACATTGAAACATCTACAAAAATTCAGAATGAACTTTATTTAAGCCAAGAAGAGTTCTTCATTAATGGCAATATAAAAGTTTTCCCAGATCTTCCCCCACCAATACGTCCTCCACCTGTAGAAAACGAAGAAGATGGCACCCTGACTATTGAACAGCTTGACAGTCTTCGAGATCAGTTCTTAGATTTGGCACCTAAAGGTAGGAAAAATAATGATCATGAAGAGAGAACAAAACAGGTAAAGATTAACCAGGACAGCAATCACTTACCAACAAGTAACATCAGCTTTATGGGATCATGTGGCCCTAAAACAAGCCCTTGCTTTGCTCTAGTTTATCAAATATTGTTTTGTACAACATAGACCCAAATTTAACAAGCAGAACCCACTGTGAATAATGTTTGAACAGTGTGACTATCTTTATTCCTGGTAATTCTCCTCTCCTGCCCTCCCTGCCCCTTGCTGACAAGTTTATATATTTGAGTATTACTCAACCCAGCAGCTTACAGAAAGACTTTGTGCATCTTTCTAGTTTAGATTTTGTATTGAGATTGAGTTTGTGTTTCTGTTTCCCTTGATAGTCTGTGAGAGGAGACCAGGAGTAGAAGATTTCCCTTTTATATTGGCCTTTTCCTTCAGTGCTTGTAGACCATAAGCAGAATCAAATAAGCTGTTAGAAAATGTTTGCTTAATCGGTCAGTTTGTTTACATGTATGTGTAAATGTTTTCTGCATACAACAATTTTAGCTCTTTCACATTTTATCGGCATGGACCCAAAGCATCTGCACAGACTTTTTTTATTCAGGCTTTTCCTACTTCTAGATATTCTTCAGTGAGTTCTGTCAATTGACAGTGCAAGCAATTCAGACAGACACATAGGATTACCATCTCCACTTTATAGGTCTAGATACTAAGTCACAGAGGAATTTAGCAGATTTTTTGCCTAGTCATATATCATTCAGAACTCTACAAATCCAAAGTTCTTGCCTCTTTTCACTGAACTAAGTTGCCTCTCATAAGCAAATTTATTTGATCTTCCAGTATATACTACTTATTGGGAAATTATCACTTTTCCCTATAGCATAGTAAACTGACTTTAGTATTACTCCAATGTTACTTTGAAAAAAAAAAGTTCAGTATTTCTAGAAATTCACATCATATGCCATTAGTAAAAAGAGCATAAGGGGTTTTATGCTAAGTATTGGTTAATCCCTTTGAAAACAAAAGTCTTCATTAAAATACCCGTTACTAAACATAACATAAAATTGAAAAGCAGTATATATTGTAATATAGTCAACACTTCTTTTCTGGTCAAATTCTGCCACTTGTGATTATTCTAAATCTCTTTTGGTAAAGGTAAGGATTAGATATAAAATATCATTTATTGATATGATTGTCACAAATATGCCAGAAAAAAGTGACCTTATACATGGTGTTCCATGCAAAATGCTATGGAACAGTTGATTACACTTGTTTTTTTCCTGCCAATTAGCAAAGACCCATACTTTAGAAGCATCAGAACAGTATGAGTAAAAGAAAGCCAATGAATCAGCAAACCATTCTTTCCATCAACTATCCTAGGAATCATTCCCATGAGCATACTCCTGGAAGAGTTAGATCTAGTGAATATTTTCTGAATTATAACAATAGTCAATTTGGCATGGTCACTATGTGTCAGGCCCTTTGCTAACATTTTCATATGTTAATTTACTTATTATCCACCTCAGTCTATGATGGGACAACTAGAGTCAAACAATTCTCTCTCAGGTTCACCTCTTGTCACATGACTGTCATATGATCTTGGACAAGTTATTAAATTTCTCTCTGAAATTACCACATCTGTAAAATGAGAGTAACAATGCTATTTATTTCATGTATTAAAATAAGGTTATGAGGATTAAAGTAATTAATATATGTAAAGTGCTTAGAAAGAGTATCGCACATAGAATGTGCAATTTAAGTGTAATCATATAAGCCATTGTGACTTGATTATAGTAATGTCATATTATTATATATGATATAATATTATACAATATTGATACAAAGTATTCTATTATTCGAAATGTTAGCTTGGTGTCTTGAAGGTGCAAATACCCTAGTAGGCACCTGCAATATTACCCCAGAGTGCTTCCCAAAAAAACGTACACCACCTGGTGGAATTAAGTCATAAAGTAATGCGGCTTCCTAGGGACTACATGCATCACAAACAAAAACACTCATTTTATGTACTCCAGTAAGTTCTGGTTGGGTACATCTTGTCTCCAAACATCAAGTGCCAAGTACATCAGGAAGACAGTCTTTTTCTGATGGAAGCAATTTGGATTCTGTTGAAACTAGAACACTTTAGCAGGGTTTCTCTGTCTCCACTTAAACCATAAGAACTCTTTTTCCTTGTAAGCCCATCAGTACTCTATGCAATGCTGCAGAGATTTGGTTCATAGCTATTTTTGCTTCTGCTGAGAAGCTACCTGAAGAGAACATAGTCCAGCAAATTCTACACCCTCTCTTTTTCTTCAAAACAGGCAACATTTAGTTTTTCAAGGCCTGCAACATTGCTCTAAAAAACTGACAAGCACCCCTTCTTTGAACCCCTCTTGGAGACCCTTAATGACTAGTCCCAGAGACAAAGGGTACACATTCAGAACTCTGGGCTGTAGTGATTAAGCTAGACCGTTCAGCAACATGGTTTTTACAGGAGTTCAAAGGCAGAAGTAGCTATTGCTGCCTGTGTGAGTCAGCATGAGGGTTAGCCCAGATGCTTTTGAAACTGAACTTTCCAGGAAGAAAAGCAAAGGTGGGGTATTCCAGGCAAAGGGGAAACTGGAGCAGCTGTGGAGCTTTTGAGATTGCATGATATATTGAGGGAACTGTGAACAGACAAGAGGCAGGAGACGGGACCACAGAGAGGTTGTGGCTGGGTTGTGAAGTCTCAGGTGGTTTGCAAAGAACATGTAGGAGAGGACTTTTCAAAGGCATTTAGAGCCAAGTGTTGTGGAGAATGGATTGGAGCAGGGAAGAGACTATGTCTGAGAGAGTGGCTGGCACTGTCAGTCTCTCTCCAAAGCCTCAAAAACCCAGAGACAGGAATAAGGGAACCTGAGTGGTTGATTGCCTGAAAGGAGTAACTAGAAAGTTCTACGGATTTTTCCAGGCTTAGTGTCTTTGACAAAATTATAAAAATACAATATTATATATTTGCAGGTAGGTATTTTTGATCTGAAAATTGTTTAAGTTAGTCTAACATTTACTCAAATCAAGAAATACAGAAAGGTTTCTTAGAGAACGGAATGATATAGAAGAGTAGGTGTTATTAACAGGATTATCACAGCAGGTGGCAAAATGTAGGGATTACAGCAAAGAGGAGTATGGCCCCCACCTGCCTTTGCTTTATTCAGTGGGTGATCTCTTTCCACTAGATCAGATTCAGATCACAGAAATGCAGTAGTGAATCTAGGTGGCTTTGAACCTGTTAAAACTGTTTATGTATGGACAGAGTTTCAAATGTGTCTTTAGAATGAAACACACAGGTATTCTCCGAAAGCCAGAGAACTTACATTAGACAAATGAAAGTACACACTCAGAATTCAAGATAACATCTTCTGGAAAATCTGTCCATAGAACTAAAACTCTGTTTTGAAACTAGCAAAATCAGAATTCAAAATTAAATTTTTTTAAATCTAAATTTAAATTTAAATTTTTATAACAAGGTCTCACTCTGTAGCTCAGGGTAGAGTACAGTGGCACAATCATGGCTCACTGCAGCCTCAGCATGACCCCTCCACCCCACAACCTCAGCCCCCCAAGTGGCTGACACTACAGGTGCTTGCCATCTTGCCTGGCTAATTTTTTTTCTTCTTTCTTTTCTTCCTCCTCCTCCTCCTCCTCCTCCTCCTCCTCCTCCTTATTCTTCTCCTTTTTCTTATTATTATTCTTCTCCTCCTTCTTCTTCTCCTCCTTCTCTTCCCCCTCCTCCTCCTCCTCTTCTTCCTCCTTCTTCTTCTTCATCTTATTCTTATTCTTTTTCTACTTCTTCATCTTCAAATAGAAATGAGATTTCACTGTGCTGCTTATGCTGATCTTGAACTCCTGGGCTCTAGTGATCCTCCCACCTCACCCTCCCAAAGTGCTGAGAGTACAGCCATGAGCTACCATGCTCAACCAAAGCCCTTTCTTTAACAAAAAGAGACTTTATATTGTCATCCCTTTATTCATGTATTCGTCAGCATTTATTTGTGTATAGCAGACCCCAGGCCTAGTGCAACAGCCCTAACACAGAAGACTGACAAGTAGCTCAATGCTTGAATAAGAAAACAAAGGCAGTAGCTGTCAACTACAAGGATACTAATTTTTAGTGAAATATGGTAATATTTAGAATTTGCAAAAATAAAGGTCTATTTTAACAAGAGCCGCACAAAGACTGATTAAAAAGCAAAGGAGAAGTTAGACCCAAATAAGGTATGAAAGGCAGAGGCAGATCAACTAATGTCAAGGTTTTCAATTAAAAGAAGTTGAGATATTAAGTCATAAAAATCAATTAGGAAAGGAGATTAATTTTCTTAAATATCTACCGAGTGCTTAGCAGTCAGCCAGACATTATGAAGCACATTATTTAGTCCTAGTCAGAGGGGTCAAATGTTAAAACCATAAAGCACTGACAAAAAGAGTGTATGTTAACATGAAATATTTAAAAAAACACATACTCAATTTTGTATTATATAATAAAATAGGACCTAATGATTAGTAGCATCAAAGAATGTGTAGAAGGGATATATACACATGATCTAGGCTCTCCACCTTCAAGGAGAAACTGGTATTTGAAGACTTTGTTTTGTGTAGTTTTTAGTTTTTTATCCTTCTGTTCAGATACATTTATGTCTTCTTGTCTGACAAATAATCAAATATATGTCTAAAATTAGACCTTCAGGGGAAAGAAAAAGATGAGGCATGAGGCACAGCTCCTTTACAAAACCACCTGGCAAGGATTTCAAAGCTTTGCACCCTTTCTGTAAGTCAACAAGTTTGCTGTGGCATTGCCACAGAAGGTAGGTCTTAGGCAGGAGTGAAGGGATGTCTAAGGCAGATCTTGCAGACACACTACCATGCATGCTCTATTATTCCTTTTTCTCACCAAGGGAAGAAAATTTTAGCTAAAAGCCATGTCCCTCTTATGCATGAATCAATGGATTCAAAAGTGAAGAAAAGCATAGCACTCCTTTCCTCATACAAGACACGTGTAAGAGTGAAGTGTACAAACAGGGACTGTGGAGTGTCGGCCTACTGGTGAATCTCAGCTCCACCACTTACTTACAAGCACTGCAACATTGCACAGTTTAATTAACCTTCCTGTGCCCCAGTTTTCTTATCCATAAAATGGTGATAATAACAGTCAGTGCATTTTCTGAGCTATGTAATAGGGGTAATGGATTGTGAGGATTCAGTGATATAAACCAGTTAAAGCACTCACCAGAATGTCTGCTAAGTAATAGGCACTCAATAAAATTTTTCCAAAAACAGTGAGCAAATGGTAGGGGTCAGAAATTAAGCAAAACTGAGAGTAGAAATTGTGATTACTTAAAATAACAACATGGAGTTATTTTAAAGGCAGGAATCCCTTGGATGACGTGAATAGAGTCACCGAAAAGCAGAAAAGGCCACAGAATCTTTACCATTACCGTCCAAAGAGAAACAATCAATTTTTGAAAATTTGGCTTAAAAAATACCCTTGACTTATATATGATGAGTTATTAAATCTTATGTTCTGCGCCCTGTGTAGTAAGCATGGAGTGAAGTCGGGGGAGTCAGGCGAATTTTTTTTATGGTACTGACAACTTTAGGGCTGAATTTCTCAGCGCACATCATCTCAGCAAGGCTCATGCCAAGGCTTCATTAATGGAAGCAACGAGTAGTTCTCCAGTGAACAGAGCAACCACCAAACTAATGATGAAGACTGTGAGCAAAGTAACCCTCGGGAGAGTAGAGAACTTGTTCAGATCATGCCATGCTATTGCCAAGACCAGGCGTTCCCTCAAAGATTTGATTTGGATGTGCAAGTTGGATTATATGAAAGGTGTTGATATTGGCCCAGTATTCAGAACTAAAAAATCAGCAAGAATGTTTACACACTTTATTGCTGAAGTAGAACGAAAAAATCTAAGAGAGAAACTAGAAAAAAGTAAATTTTTCTCTGTCATCAGTGATGGAATCATAGTTTAATCAAAGAAGCCGAACTTGTCTATGTGCAGTTTGCACATGCGGGAAAAGTTCACTATCAAATTGTTGGGGTACAGACAATAGAAAGAAATGATCCTCTGGCAATAAACAATGCCATTGAGAAAACTCTCGAGAGAAATCTTCAACTTAGGCTGTCAAGCCAAGACTGGGCAAAGAAGCTGGTTGGTTTTGGAAGTGATGGTACCCATGGCATCGAGGGTGAGAACAACGAGGTGGCCCTGCTATTAAGAGAAATACAACCATGTATACAGACCATATATTGCTTTGCACATCACCTTGAACTATCTTACAAAGTGGTGTTCCAGAGCATTCTTCTGTACAATGATGTCAAAGACCTCCTTCACAGCATTTATCACTTTCATCACAATTCTCCTCTTCATAAGAGTGCTCTGAGGACTGCTTTCAAAGGCCTTCACCTTTGACCTATGATGCCTTCTCAAATAGGAGGCAGGAGGTGGCTTCATGGATTACAGGCAGCCCTCCAGAACTTTCTCAAGGGATATCCTGCAATTGTTCAACAACTCCACTCAGTAAGTAATTTTGAAATATTATATTGTTTTACTTTTTCAAAATCACAGAAAATACTTCTCTTGAGCTCCCCAGAATCATAATTTTGGGAAAGATAACCACCATGTTATTCCCAACCTGTGTTACAGGCAGGCGAAAGCAAAAGTGACACCAGTCAAAAGAAATCCAAAGAACTTCTAGTCTTTTCTCCAAGCTGGCTTTGCCCACTTCTTGTTGGATGTCATTAATGTCCTTAGCATTCTGTCCTGTGTCAGTAAGAATAGAAACTCCTCAATTGCTGACATATTTGCCACCTTAGAGTCAACGCTGGAAATGCTCCGAATTTATCAAACAAGGTAAGAGGTTGGGATGATCTGAGATCTGTCAAACCAGACAGTTTGACTTGCAAAATTATCTGCCAGATTTTTAAATTTTAATTTGTTAGTTGTTACTTGGGTGATTTTTTTTTTCTCCCCAGACTAGGACCAAAAGAACGCATAGTAGATTCAGTCACACACTTTCATGGAAACTGCCTCAGAGGGAAAGAAAACATTTCTGCTCTGAGAAATACTGTTTTAACACATCTTATCAAGAGGCTTCAAGGCTGTTTCAGAGACGCCAGCCAAAATGTAGTGAGGGCTACTGTGATTGGAAGTTTTAAATTGTGGCCCACAAAGGTAAATCAAGGTAATCCATATGCACTGACTTTGAACCTATTATTCTCTGATGGTCTGTATGAGTTTCTTACATATTTATGACTCCTTTTGGTATCTTGATTATAGAATTTGGAGAAAAAGAGGTATCCACCCTGACTGCACATTATGAACCGGTATTAGAAGCTGCCAGTGTGAAACTTAGTGAAGTGGATACTGAATAGAGCATATTAGAGATCTATGCCAGGTAAGCAAGAAAGCAAGCCGAGGAGAGTGGCTGATGTTTATAAATGTTTGGGTAAAACTTGGGAGTCTCAATCTTTAATATTTCTTATCCTCCCTCCTAGATTTCAAAACATTCGGCAATTGACCTGGGATTTTGTGAATTCCATTTACTTACACAAGTATCCAAATATACTGACACTAGTCAACCTAGTGCTGACCCTTCCAGCAAGTTCAGCTGAAGCAGAACATGGCTTTAGTCAGATGAAACGGACCAAGTCACACATGCATCCAGAAATCAAGGCTGAATATCTGACAGATGTCTTAATCATTCAGTTGAATTCTCCAGACATTAATAATTTTGACCCTAGGAAAGCTATCCATTTATGGAATACAAGAACACTGTCTTCAACTGGTGACACAAGATTTAATTCAGATTGCTCATCAAACTCAGCCATTATGAAAGTGATTAGCAATATGCAAATGTTGACATTGTAATTGCATAGCAATGTAACTTTTTTGCATAGTAAAAAACATAAAATAAATGGTGTCCAGAAACCTGAAATTTAAAAGTAAAACAATAACTTGTCTTCACATCAAACAAAAGGCATTTGGTTTCTTCCAAACATACAGAGTAAAAGGCTCAAGATTGTTTCATCTATAACTTTCTAACTTCACTTATGTATTCATGTGTTCTTTCACACCCTTTTGGCGGAACTGTATGCTTCTACACAATAGTGTTATTTTGATGTCATTTTTTTGAGAGTTATCACTAAGGGTGACGAGACTATGATTATGGCCTGATTTCCCTTGGGCCTGGCATACAATTCATAATTTTTCCTCGATAATTCTGAGTGATAGCTGCATTAGGTAATTAACTTACAGCCAAATTAAAAGAGAGCTTCTCTTTTCATCTGTGAACAAAATTTGTAAATTTATATAATTATGTTATTGCAATCATATCACTGCATGCTTTGGCCATTTAAGTAACAAAAGCAAATATTAAAACAGTTTTCACATTTCATGCTAAATCCTCAGGTAAACCATTCTTATGTAAACTGAAGGTACTGTCGTATAACACTGTTTTGCACCATATCCATAAGAGGTAGCAGAAATGTATTGCAGCTTACAAGATTTTTTAAATTCTTTGAGCCTCTTCATGGTTTCAGTAGATTTTGTTTACGGCTGTACCTTGAAGAGCATGACTGAGTTATGTCTGACTTATCTAAAAACCAACGTAGGATTTTATAAACCTCAGTTCACTGAAAATTCTGCTGTCTGGGAAAATGATCTCATGTCTATAAAACTGAGTACTCAAGTTTGATGAAAAAGGATACAGAATTTACTTCTGAACAGCCAATTATATCAAAGAAGAAATGTTTTGATCTTGCTATCCAGAAAATTACCTTCCAAATCTCAAAACTGTGTATTTGGTTTGAAGCACTGAGATTTTAGAAGAATTATTGCATTTCCCTGGAGGTTAGAGGAAATGATAAAGTTCATGTGGACTTTCAGAAATGCTAAAAACTTAGTTGTAGAAAGAAAACTTTGGGATAGTGTGTCTATGTTTCAATCTTTTTATTCATAAAACAAAAAATAGTGATGTACTCTAGACCTAAAAGATACCTGGATACACATTAGGAGTCTCTCCTTGTTCTAGAAGGTACCTTTTTTGTTTTGGTTAGCTAGACATTTTTTTTTAAGTAGATTTATTTATTTTGTTTTCTTATTTTTTTCTTAATGCATGTGCATGCAATTTGAAATGAAAAACAAAGTAGACATCTCTTTTAAATAGAGTTAAGTAGGTTCATGCATAAGAGCAAAGAATTTAAAAGGTTAGTGGTCTTTCATGAAATATTTAGGAATACTGAGCCAGTTAGGTGACTAAATTGGCACTTTCAAAATCCAGTAATTTAACAATTCAAATCTCTCTACATTTACAAAAGCAAATATAGTCTGATCCAAAGGGCAAGATGCAGATAAATGTATTACCTTACTTGTAGTGATGATCTGCATGCATTTGGAACACTTTTATTTAATATTTGCCAAAATATTTTACTCTCGTGCCCTATTGCATATTGGAAACCTTAAAATCATATTTTTTTAAACAAATCCAGCCATTCTGAGTGAAAGGTCAAAGAAGACTCTAAACTAAAAAGTATACAGTTTGATAATTTTAACCAATCTGGAATTAATTATTAATAAGCCAAAAAAAGGAATTTTGACTTAGTTGAGAAACAATAATGAGAGAGCAACAGGAAATTATTATTTTCATGTTTCCAAAATGTCTTCTGTTTCTTTAAAGCTTACACTTTTTTTTTTTTTTTTTTTTTTTTTTTTTTTTTTTTTTTTTTTTTTTTTTTTTTTTTTTTTTTTTTTTTTTTTTTTTTTTAATTACATTTTAGGTTTTGGGGTGCTTACACTTTTATATAATATGAATAAAGTGATTTTTCAAATACTCATTACTTTTAGCAAAAGAAGAAAAAAAAAAAAAAAAAATCACCTAATCTAAGTAGCAAAATATTTTTCATTGTATTATAGGCACAATAGGAAATAAAGCATTTACTGACATTCTCATCGATCTGGTGACCTTGAACCTTGGCACAAACAACTTACCTGGTAGTTGGATGCACCTTACCCAACCTGAAGTAAGCTTCTATGTTGTTTGAGTTTTAAAGCTTTGAGCATTCTTATTTGATCAATGAGTCAATAGTTCTAAAATAATGAGTACTTGCATAGTTTCTGGCATTCAGTAGGCAATCAATGAAACATGAGTAAATTAAAAAATGAATGAACTTCCAATTAAAACATACAGTATGCACATGCTCAATATTCTAGAATAAGTGATGATCTGTCTCTGACATATTATAGAGACCATGAGGCTCAACCAGTGAGTTTCTTTCTATAACCAGATGGAATGAGCCTAACTAGTAATAGTAGATAATTCTAGTTGTTCTTGCTTTTCATCACAACTTTTCCTTAAGAATGTTCAGAAAACAGAATGGTTAAAGGGCATTCCACCATGGGCTGCAGAGCCTTTGCACAGGCACAGCTATAATTTCTATCTCTCTTCTGTTAGAAAGGTACAAAGTTAACTGGAGTGATGTGTGTAAATTGATAGTATAATGGTAAACAAAAATCACAAATGTAAAGGGAGCAAAAAAGGAAACACTTTCTAGGTGCTGTCTGGTGGGGACTGGTTAGTAGAATAAAAGAAACAAAAGTCAGAACTGACTCTATGTGTCAGTGAAAAGTCCTCCTTCTTTCATGAGAAACTCTGTGAAAACACGAACAAGTACAGCATCAAGATAGAATCATGTAAATATTCCAAAGATATTTCCTGTTTTCTTCTAGTTACAGGAATTAACATCCTTATTAACAGTCAACTCGGAGTTCGTGGACTGGCGGAAGTTCCTGTTAGTAACCTCCATGCCTTGGCCCATTCCCTTGGAAGAGGAGCTCCTTGAGACCCTTCAGAAGTTCAAGGCTGTGGATAAGGAGCAGTTAGGCACCATCACTTTCGAGCAGTATATGCAGGTTGTTACCAGCACCTGATGGCGTTGATAAAACCAGAACACTTGTGACCTAAGATGTGAATTACTCACTGATGTTACATTGCCAGGTCTCAGGCCAGTGCGTTGCTTTTCAGCTGCCCATGTCTAGGCACCCAGAGGCAGCACAGGCAGTGTCAAAGCCCCAGGCAGAAGCCTGGCTTCCATCCCCAGGGAAAGGATCTGAAAAAGTCAGAACTTCCAGGAGAACAAAGGGTTCTGAAAGCAATTACATAAACTTCATTGTTCTCCTGAGTTCCTAACCAGTGGTTCTTATCCTTGGCTGTACATTAGAATCATCTGCAAAGCTTTTATTAAACCCAATGCCCAATACTCCCAAAATAGAATAGAAAGAACAATGATAAACACACACACACACACGCACACACACACACACACACACACGGAAAGGAGCGGGTTTTTTTCCTTTGGAGTGAGAGGGTGATGAATGATGACATTGTTTTTGAGAAGATGAGTTTGAAATATCTGTGGGAAATGAAGACAGAAATGTCTAATGTAATATGGCCTGTACAGAAGGGATCACGAGTCAGTATCACATAGGTGGTTATTGAATTTATGAATGTATGAGATCACTCAAGGAAAGTGATGGATAACCCAGTAGTGTAATATTTGGCCATTGGACATGGCAGGTGGGATGTAACTGGTAACCTGTGTTAGAGAAATTTTGATGGAATAATAAGTACAGAAGCTAGATGGCAGAGGGTTGAAGAAATGAATGGGTCTTTAGAAAGTGAAGACAAGAAAAGTCTGTTGATTTTTGAGAATTCTGAGTAAGAAAGGAGTAAGAACAAAATTTCATAACTGAGAGGGGGCCTGAATTACTTACTTTGTCTTTATTAATGTCATTATATTGCTCACCATTTCACATTGCTGGTAAACGTGAAAGAAGGAACTTTCAGAAGGAGCTAACTTTGAAACAGAGTAATAGTCTCAGGTGCCTGTATCCCACATGTATTTCACCAAAGCATCCCTTCTTGCTTCCCTTTTCTTCCTTAATGCATGGCCTGCTTTTTTTGAGAGAGAGTTCTGAGATTTCCAGGCTCATAGAGTTGAGCCAGAAGAAAAAACACAAATTATGATGAGGCTCTTTCAGGGCTGAGCAAGACAGTTGTTCGATTATTTGACCTCTGCTACATTTTTGTTAAGGTGGTTTTGTTTAAAAACAAAAGCAGCAGAGCAAAACTTACTCTATTTGCATAGATGTATTAAGATTTTAAAAAGTGTGCACTCATGAAATTACTGACCTTCAGTATTTATTGCATGCGGCAACCAACGTAGGATATCAATTTCAACATCCTTTTGCATAAACACGATAAGAACAAAGGGTGTTGGCAATTTTAACCAAAGTGCTGAGCCAAAACCAGAAAACTATTTTACCAAAAGTGTGAGTTTCTTAGAGAAAGTTGGATGCTGTGTTTAAGAGAAACTCAGAACTACTTCTCTGAACACTGCCTGTGTTTTTGGGAACAGTTGTTTTCTGAGCTGTGCCCTCTCCCCTTCCGCCCTCAGGTCCCCCTCCTCTGAAGCCCTCATGTGGAAAGGACCTTTTGACCAGCTTGCATGCCTTTCACAGATTTTCAGCACTTCCCAGCTCACTGCCCCTCCCCCACAATGTTGTTTCAGTGGAAACATCAAAATAACCTTAGGTCAAAATTTTGTAAGATTTGTTGAAAACGCCACATTAGGACAGTCAAATAGTATTGCATTGCGGAAATGAAGTTCTCATTGGTGTCAGTTACAGACGGAGACAGAGGGATGTCATGAACAAGAGGTCACCGAGATCTTGAGTCAGTCATTCAGTTACTTAAAGAGTTTTCTAAAACCAACAATGTAACCAGCACCATGCAAGTCTCCACAAACAGACAGGACATGAGGAATGTGAACTATTTTTAATGGGGGCACAGACTCCTCCAAAATACGACTCACGCAAGATTGATGCAGCGAAGTGCCTCCCAGCTTTATCACATGTTCCAGGAGTTAAAAGTGGCCAGCACTCCTAATCGATGGACATTTATTTATAAATTATGTACATATGTTACAGCACTAATGCATTATGAACATTATCAAAGGTGTGGAAATAAAAATTACAAAAGAATGAGCTAAAAAGAAAAATAGATGGGAGTTCTAGTATTTTCTTCTACACCGCTGGGGTTTCTGCATGCTGCTTGGGAGACAACTGCTCTATAGACAAGATTGGCATAATCTCTTGTGGCTTTTAGAGGAACATCTCTGCATAATGCATACTTTAATGATTTTCATTTTTATTTTTTATGTAGGCTGGTCTATGGTTTACAGGAGATGAAGATATAAAAATTCCAGAAAACCCTCTTGAACCCCTGCCATTTAATAGGCAGGAGCATCTTATCGAGGTAATGACTGAGATCTTTAAAACCTTTGGCATCATTGCACTAATCATTTTCTTTATGTTTCCTTCCACTTGTGTAACTTGCTTTGACTGCACCCCGGCCCCTCAGTTCCTCTGCTGTCTCTCTAAAGTGCAGACACTAGTGCTCATTAAGGAGGCAGTGTAGAGAGGCCCTGAAGAGGTGGCCGGGGCTGGGATCTCAGAGCCCTATTGTGAATGCTCTAAGTGATCCTGAACAATTCCGTAGCCTCTCAGAACTCACCTTCCTCATCTGTCAAATAAGCCAAGTTTTGAACACATTTGTCTCTAAGTTTCCTTCCAATTCTAAAGGCTTAGGATAAAATTTGTCATTTTACCAATGTCCATTTCTCTTTGATTTTGTTGCCCATGGCCCATCAGAGCTGGCTGCCCTGAATATTATTATTATTATCCTCAATAATAGCATTTTAGGAGCCTCTATTTCTGAGGCCACAATGAAAGTCCAGACCTTAAAAATCTCAATGCCACTCTTACCTCAGTGAGACAAGAAAAAAACTGAATGGTAGATTTAGACATCACAGTGAACTGTATAATACATAGATCTGTATAATATATAGATTATTCAATTTCTAGCCAGCCATTAGTTCCAAATTGCAGTACAAAATTGAGCAAGACTCCAGTCGTGACCTTAAATGGAGCAACTTCCTTCAACTGGATGCATATTTTTTGAGCACCTCTGCTGGATGCTTTAGGAGAGCAGGTAAGAGAAAGGGTCAGAGAGTTACCAAAGAAGTCCAAGATCTAAGGCTGGCAGTTGCAGGGGCAGTATTTGGTGTGTTGTTGTTTTTAATGAGAAACTGAAGGACTGAAAACGAATTATCCTGGAGAGTTTTGGAATGGTCTCTATATGCTTTTGTGAACAAATCTGCCGTCAACATAAACAGGTTCTTCATTAGTTGGAAGCAACTGGCAGTTTGAATATTATGCCAAGTGAAAAGTACTTTCATTTTCAGCCAGATGTTTTTAGAAATGTCAATCAAAGGCAGAGTCTGAGCTGTTCACTTGGCAACGAAACAGAAAACGACCTTTTAGTACTTTTGGAGCAGGTGGCTTCCACCTGCTGCTGGAAGATTACAGGAAGGAAAGGAACAAAGTCAGAGGCAGAGGCAGGAGTGTGGAGCCTGAGTAAAAAGTGTTGTAATGGAACAAAAGATGGCTGATGGGCATGTGTGTGTGTGTGTGTGTGTGTGTGTGTGTGTGTGTGTGTGTGTGTGTGTGATGTTCAATGACAGAAAAGGTGAAAGGAGTGGTGTTTTCCATCCTCCCTCTGGGTGTCTCTGAGACTCAATGCTCAGAAGTTACATAAATCTCAATGTTCTCACACTGGGATAAAAGCAGAGATTTCACTGTTTACAAGCTTTGAGGTATTCATGACATTATCCAACCTCTCTGCACCTTGGTTTCTTATCCCTCTCTGGTGAGGCTGTTGTGCAGAGGGAGTTCATATGTGTGGTACTCTTAGAAGAGCAATTGACATATAATAAGTCCTATGTAAGTGTTAGTAAGCAAGCTAAACGTTTACTATACATGGTTAAACAGAGGTTAACGGTCAACCTGCTAAAGAAAGGTGAACAAAGAGAAAAAGTCAAACAAAAAATGTTTGCTTATTTACTTGGCTGTAATTAGAATACGAAATTAGATTACAGGCACCCACCACCACACCTGGCTAATTTTTGTACTTTTAGCAGAGACGGATTTTTGCTGTGTTGGCCAGACTGGTCTCAAACTTCTGGCTTCAAGTGATCTGCCCACCTTGACCTCCCAAAGTGCTGGGATTACAGATGTGAGCCACCATACCTGGCCTCTCTCATTTCTTTGAGACATTATTTAAATTTTTATTGAATTTGCCAAATACCAGAAATTATTTTTCCAACTGTTATCTTCATTTATTCCTAGTTAAACCTGTTCATAGTTGTAAGGGGTTTTGGTAACAAAAAATAACATGGTGGAAATACCTTCTGGCTCTAAAACTTGCTTCTCAAAATATGGGCCAGAACTTGCTAGACATGCGGAAGAACCTTACATGGCCCCAGCACCATCTGAGGTCATACACCTTAGATGTATTCTTAATCAGAATACACATTTTTAAAAGGTTCTCCTGGTCATAAATACACATTTGAGAGGAGCTGGAAGGGAGCAGTCTCCCCAGACAGGCTGCTTAGGTGCCTTGGTGTGGCCTATGTGTTCCAGGGCTTGGGCCTCTGCGTTGGAGAGCCCCAGAGGATATTAGACTCCCGAGCACTAACTCTTCATGCTGCCAAAGGCACAAGACACTGCGTCAATGTCAGCTCAGGCATTCAGAACAAGAAGATTGCTGATCTGCTGTTTGGTGCTTAGTACACTCTCTGCCTGGATGTGAAGTCACTTAGGGTCAGTAGCTTGAGTATGAAGTCCAGAGCAGGTGAACCAGTTTAAAGACTTTTTAATGGCGGGAATCCCAGTGGCTTCTACATCGTTTCCTTTCCCTCCTTTCACTCCACACAGAGAGCGATGGGCCAGAAGCCTCATCTTTAGGGCCAGGGCCTAGTTTGTCCAGATAATGCTGAGGACAGATAAAGGGGTCCTTGTGGCCTTGTGGCTCCCTTTTCCTATTCAGTGTGCAGCTCCCCCACCCTTCATTAGTACATCGTTCCCTACATATATTAGTAGCATTAATTAGCACATTATTTTTTTTACGTTAGCATTCAGGGTCTTTACATTAGCATTCAGGGTCTTACTTTTACTGCTTTTTTTCTTAACATTATTCGGTTCATACCATTCATTGTATGTTAGCTTTACTAATTCAGTCCTCAGAAGATAACCTTATTCCAAAGTTCCTGGAGGGATTCTTCGCTGCCATGACTAACTACTAACTACCAGAGTGCACCCATTTTATCTTTGAAATTCTTTTTGTGTGCAGTTTTTCTTTAGGCTATTTGCTGACTATGAGAAGAATCCACCCCAGCTTGACTACACACAGATGCTGCTTTACTTTGCTTGCCACCCAGACACCGTGGAAGGAGTCTACAGGGCCCTCAGTGTGGCTGTTGGAACTCATGTCTTCCAACAAGTCAAAGCTTCCACTCTGAGTGCAGACAAGGTAATTGCATTCCAGAAATAAACTAACTATAGAGTCTGGAGGGGACACCTGAAGATCCTAAATTGACAACAAGGACTCTGTTCTTTTCATCTCCATATTTGCCTAGGTGTGTCGTATGATGCTTTACACATATTTGATCTTCAACAAAGACTTACTCAATTGGATTAAGACCTGGGGACCCAATTCCCATCAGACACTTTTGTAGTAAAATTAAAATTTGTTCAAAGTGTCTTGGTGGAATCCAACTTTACTCTAAAGGATGGCCTTTATTTGTATGAGTACTGATCCTGATAAATGAAACAGAAATGGGTCTCAATACAATCCATTTGGGATTCTGTGTAGAAATTGTAGATGAAACAAGTTCAGGCCTACATGCACCGCACATATATGTGACTTGATAGTGTTTCAGGCCAAAGCACAGCCACCGGAAACCTGCATTTTATGTCACCTGTGTCCAAGGACAAAGATGCTTAATATCTGATTAAGATGCCACCTCACCTTCCCCTTGAGATCTCAAAGGTGTTGGCATTCCCTGGCTTTTGGGAAGGGGTAGTCTTCAGAAGGGTGCTAGGTAACGTGCTTCCTAGGTGCCCATTTGTTCTTGACATGGCTTTTGGTTTTGTTCTTTGGGGGCCAGAGCAGTGGTTCCATCTGAGGGGACCTTGTTTCTGCTTTTCCTTTGTTTAAACAGAGAGGAAAAGAGTGCTGCCCAGTCCAGACTCCTCAGACGTCCCAGCCACACTTCTGTCCTCTTCACACATACTTGTTAACGTAGAAGTAGTCTGAAAGGAATGGGAGGTTTTTGAATATCTTAATCAGATATTCATGGGAGGGAAGAGATAAACTCTTAAATGCTATCCTAAAGTTTGGTCCTGCACTGTGGACGGAAAGATCTCCTTCCCATTCCACCAGAGCCAGAGTGAGGCCAGTTACACACCTAGTGAGGTAACAGCTCTTCAAACCAGTGTGCTACAAATACTGATTCAACACACAGCAGCAGAAAGATCAGCCAGGAGTGTTTACTTCCATTCAAGAATACTGTCTTCTTTGACAGTAGAAGCCCAGTTTAAAAGTTTCCCAAATAAGGGGCCAGGCTCGGTGACTCACGCCTGTAATCCCAGCACTTTGGGAGGCCAAGGTGGGTGGATCACCTGAGGTCAAGAGTTTGAGACCAGCCTGATCAGCATGGTGAAACCCCATCTCTACTAAAAATACAAAAATTATCCAGGTGTGTGTCTGTAGTCCCAGCTACTCAGGAGACTGAGGCAGGAGAATTACTTGAACCTGGAAGGCGGAGGTTGCAGTGAGCAAAGATCACACCACTGCTCTCCAGCCTATGTGACACAGCAAGACTCTGTCTCAAAAAAAAAGTTTCCCAAATAAGGAGTTATGTATGATGTGCATTCACAGCACTGCATTTGCCACTTTCCCAGGGATGTTTCTGTATCTCCCTGTAGGTTGGGGTTCCCTAAACTAACTCTGGATCTATGATCTAAGCCCAGATCCCAGCCTACTGTGAGGGCTCATTACTGTCTGTTTTTCCTCACCTCAAATAATGTCAGACCCGCTGCTATATGTTCCCATGGTGCACCCTGCTTCTCCTACAAGATACTCCTCACCTGGCAATCACCTCCTTGAGATCTGCTTCTCTCTAGATTCTAAGCACCCTGTGGAGTGAGAGTTTGGTGGAGAGGAGGCATCTGCCTTGTTCTGAGTCCCTGAACTTGAAGCAAGGCCTGGCACCGAGCTCAGTAAATATTGCATTAATTGATTAGTCCATTCATTGTAAATTATGCTCTTTGCATAGTCCCAAAAGAAGCCAGACTTGCTCTCCTGAAGGGACTCAAATTGCCCTCATTCATGTGGAAGAGAATGAGAGAATGATGCCCTAAACAGGAGGGAGCATAGAATAAAAGGCAGATTACCATGAAGCTTTGCCAACCAGAAGAGGTGTGGGTGCCCGCTCCTTCCCTGCCTCCCTGCCATTGCTCCTGTTACTCTCTCTACCTGCAGTACTTCATCACATCTCTAAGGATCTGAGGATCCTTAGAGATCTGAGGTCTTAGAGATAGAGATCTGAGGTCTCCCCATTATCCAAAGCCTAGGCAATGCCAGACCTTTTACAAAGCTTCCCTTGACAGCACTGAGCACTCTTGCAGCAAGGCCTGGCTTATAACCAGAACTTCCCTGGCAGGCAGGGCTCCATCATGTACATGCATTCACTGCTTCCACAAACATTTATTGAGCACCTGTGTGTGCTGGGGACCACTTTTGATTCAAGGGTATGGCAGTGAGCAAAGATTATTCCAGGCAGGAGGAAGTCAGGCAATAAACAAATAAGCAAAATAGAGACTACATCAAATGGTGATAAATTCTATGGGGAAAAAAGAATGCAGGGGGAAAACATAGGCGTTGGAATAGGGGTTGCAGTGTTAATTACGGTAGCCAGAGAAGGCAGCTCTGTGAAGAGACATAAAAACAGGGGCCTGGCGAAGGTGAGGGAGAGAGCCTTTCAGGTCTCTGGGGCATGAGCACTTGAAGTGAGGAGAACAGTGAGTGCAAAAACCCTTAAATGTGGCCATGACTGGTGTGTTCTGAGAACTAGGGCTAGCCAGCAGAGCTGGAGAGGAGCACGCGGGAGGAGAGTCATAGGGAAGGGACGTGAGAGGGAGAGGACCCAGAGGGCTAGCTTTCGCTCTGTGCAGGATGAGAAGTCACTGGAAGAGTGTAGTCACCTGGTTTCAGTATGTCAGGGTCTCTCTGTGTTGAGGAGAGACTATAGTGGGCAAAGGAGGGAAGTAAGGAGACCTAGGACTTCAGGCAGGGGGCCACTTATCTATTATTTCTACTGCTAAATGGCTCCTGCCTTGAGTTTGGGACATCTTGTTACCCATCTTCATGTTCTCTGAAGTAGCTGCCTCATAGCCAGAGCTTGATTAGTATTTGTGAACATGACCAGGAAAGAAGGGAGAAAGAAGAGAGGGACAGTGAAATGAATGGAGTTTAGTCTCCATGGCAGAGAGGAGGAAAGCAGATATTCCAAGCAGGCAGAGGCAACAACAGACTCCAGGAGGCTGTGATGAGCAGGAAAGGCCAGGAGAAAGGAAGTCTGTGCTAGAGCTGTTGCCATAGCAACAGACAGCTGTCTCTGGGGCTAGCAGCCAGGCTAGCTAGCACAGGAAGACGCTAATGTCTTCCATCCCTGAGTGCTGCATTCACCATATGCTTGTGTTCCCACCCAGAAAGCAGCTCTCCTTGAGTGCTGCTCTCAAGAGCTCCTTTAAAATCCAAGGACACTGGAGGAACTGAACCAAGAACACTGCACAACTGAGATTAAGCTAGTGGGTGGGAGGTAGAGCCAGGGATGGAGCGCAGGGCTATCTCACACACACAGGCCTGTTCCTGACTTGGAGTGAATCCTAGGAGCATTTGGAACATAGGAGCCCCCCCCCTTTATTCTCACTCATTCCTCATCCTCTCCACCCTGTCTCCAATTGTGACACTCCATTTCTGTGTCATTTCCACTGTGTTCCAGTTTCCTGAGCAACCCTGTCCCAAGAAGCCATTATGCTCAGAAATAACACCTCCAGCAGATTCATATTCACTCCCAAAACATTCATTCAGATCTCTGCTTTTCTTTTTGCACAAAAAAACAGGAAATCTCCCCAGCATTTCATTCTTCTTTACTCTATTTCTGCTATTCATGCTGATTTTATTCAATGTGGCTCAGGCCTTCTGTTTCAAGTCACAGCTTCTTGGGTAATTTAAAAGGTACTTAAGAGCGAGGCATTTATCAGTAATGCACTAGTCTAGGTGGATCTTTAAATAAGTGACATTTGGGAAAATGGTCCTTTCTGCCACCTGTGTGGTATGGGGTTAGTAAATTGTGAGCTTAAAATTAAGTCTTGCAGAAACATCTTAGCAGGAGCATTTGAGGCCCTGGGGTAGAATACACATACATTTCTATGCCCTTCTGGTCTTTGAGGCTTTGTCCACATTATTCCCAAGAACTGACCTCTATGCGGCCATTCAGGATGTGGGACTCTGCTGACTGAATGATAAAAATGCATGGTCAGGAGGACACACAGGTAGTGCTCTGTGGACTCATTTGCTGGGAGTCCTGAGAGTTAGTCAAGTGTGACATGGTGCTTGACAGCACCACAGTCTGTTCCTCTGCTTAAATAATAATGTGAGTTCTGTAGAGCTTTGATACCGCTAATAATTGCTTATTCAGAAGTACTGGCTTTTCTCCAAAGTGGCATCACTGGTTTTGTTCTTGCACCCATGTTCAACATCACTGGCTTTCAGAGTCTCTGTAGGAGAGAACCACCTCCTCTTACACACGTTTCCCTCCCTGCAGGACTACGCCAGCTTCTTCAGCTGGATCTCTGCCTCTCTCACTTCCTTCCCCTCCCACTGAGCCACTGAGCCTATTCTATACCAAGCCCCTAGAGAGCAAAAATAACAAACATTTAGAAAGCATCCTCTGACACTAATAAGGATTATTTACTCCAACATTTCAAATGCTTACATTGCTACCTCTTAATTTTTTTAAAAAAATTATTTATTCCATTCTTCTTACATCAGGCCTCTGGAAAGTAAATTCTTCCCTAATTTTGGTTACAGAGAGGCCAGGTTTCTTCTTTTCTTAATTTTGGTATGACCTGCTCATCTAAGCAGCTAGTCATTTGCTTACCTACAGGTTCTATGTTTATCTTGGGTGCACAGCACTTATGCTACACTCTGAATAGAAATTTATTCATCCTGGACTCACTCAGAAAGATGTTTTACATCACTGCTATGTTCATTTCACTATATGAACTGTTACATTGCCTGGGAAAATTATTATTGATGGGTAGCCAATGCAATAACCCCCAAGTATCCTGGGTTGAAATACTAAAGTGGATTTAACATTTTTGCCGTGTAGTTTTTCCAGTTGTTTAAAGTGAACCAAAGGCTGGAGGAAAATTATATAAATATTCATATTTGATTCCAAAAGCTTCACCTGTTAGAGCATTCTCTCTATGTCTTTCTTTCTTTATTTCTTTTCTCAAGCTTAAGTTCCCAACCTAACAAAGGATATAGAGACCCAACTAAGGCAAAGTGACCACACAGAGCTATAACAAATGTCAGTGCCTTCATTACACTGCCCACTGTCCCTCCACATTCCTTATACGGACATATGACTACCAGAGGCTTAATTTTGTGCTGCATCATAATCTTTTTATACATGGGATTTACATGACTATTTAGAAAGAGCTTGTACAATCTATGCACTTAATACTTCTACTGAATTGAATATTTATAGTATTGGCACCCTCCAAAATTAGCATTTTTTTTCTTCCTTGGGATGAAGGAGACCAGAGCTCAGATGTTCTCTGACATTTGGCCCCCCAAAATGCCAAATGCTCCTTTCTCTCTTGGCAAATTATCAAATATTGAAACATACATACACACACGTATGCACACACATATACATACAAATTTACTAGAGAATGTAGGAAGCATAGAAAAAAGAAATTGTCGATTCCACTACCCAGAGGTCATCAATGTTAACTCTTTAATGTATTGCTTTCCATTTTCATCAATAGTATGGATATATAAGCAAAATATCCTACTATGTGTATTACTTTGTTTTCTGCTTTCTTTTTGCACTTACTCTATCATGAGTGTTTTCTTGTGTCATTAAGAATTCTGCTAAACCATCACTTTTCATGGTAGTGTAATATTCCATTGCAGAAACAGAGTTTATATTACCATTCTCCCATTTTTTAGAATCTTATGTTTTCTATTTTTGCTGTAACACTGAATGAACAGCTATATATAAAAGTATTTGTGCAAATGAATATTTCTTCAGGATCAGTTCCTAGTTCTGTAACTACTGGGTCAATGGTAGGATACATAAGAAAGATATATACATTCAGGCTTTTAATACATAAGAAATCAAAACAATTTACTCTTCATCATACTCATGAGTGCCTGAGTTCATGGCTTTTGGCCAAATTTTAAAGAGCAGCAGTAAAAATCCCAACCTGATTTTATATACTGGATTTGTTTTCTATTTTGCCTTCTGAGTGTTTAGTTAGGATATCCTCCGGTATCCAAAGAACTGTTTCTGAAGCTCTTAGAATCTATCAAGCTAGAGCAATTGACTTTCCTTAGCCTCTCAATTGCAACCAATTTCAAAAGCAAATCTTGTTTAAAATCTATATATGTGTATATCTATATCTAAATACAGATGTTGAAATACCTGGCAATGTAGTCAGCCCAAAAATGTATCAAGATGAGTAGGACACACCCCACACTATACAAACTTCTGTACACTACGAGTAAAATTGGTCTAGAATTTTGACGTTGTGATTTTCAAGGCAGTTAGTGTATTCTCCTCTAGACTGTTTAGTTAGTTTGTGGTAGGCTCTCTCGTTCATCAAAAGTGTGTGATGATGAAACTGGTATATTCTAAAAGTCTCCATTGGTGGAAAAAACTTCAGTTTAACTTCATGTTCTCTCATTTTAACTTTGCAGACCTCCTCAACTGATACAAGTCCAGTTGAGGAATCTGCTGAACCAGAGGAAAATTCTGCAAGAGAAGAAAGGAAATTAAAAGACAGGGAGGAAAGGGAACAGAAGGATGAAGAAATCCCTGAAAATGCAAACAATGAAAAGATCTCCTTGGAAACACTACTCAAAGTGTTCAAAGGGGGAAGTGAAGCACAGGACTCCAGCAGATTTGCCAGCCACCTAAAGATAGAGAACATTTATGCAGAGGTTGGTTATTTGGTAAAACGTTGGCCTGAATTCTGAGCGTATTTTTATGGAACTGCTCTCAAAATATATCATTGTATAGATATTATACAAAATCCCTTTAGTAAACACAACCATTTTTTTTTTAACATCTGCAGGATTGTAAGTTTGATTAACTTCATTTTTTTCTTCCTTAAAGGGCTTTGTAAAAGCATTTCAAGACCTAGGTGCCAAGAACCTGGAGCCAATTGAACTTGCTGTTCTCTTGAAGCATCCTTTTATTCAAGACTTGATTTCAAATTATTCAGACTATAAGATTCCTGTGAGTATTACCCCAAAGTGCTCTAATTCGGTTGGGCTCAGGTTCAGGGCACGCTAGGATGTTTCTAAATGTGAGCTGGACTAGAGGAGAAAGAAAGGCCAGGGTCTGAAGAAGCTAAGCTAGTAATCACATCAAGCCAGAAAGGTCAGCCTGAAATACCCAAAGCACAGCAAACTCAGGCACAGTGGACAGGTGGAAGATAAAGTTGGGTGGGTGGCAGTGTTAGGATTGTCATTCCAGCCATGAAATGACCCTAGCCTGAGATTGAAGAGTTTGGACAATAAGATTCCTCCTGCCAAAGAGAACTAACCAAGACCATGATCTCCAGCCAAGTGCTGACATATTCATTGTATTCTAATCACACATGGTGGTACACATAATCTATGTAGTGGAAATGATAGTGTGTGCAAAAGGTTGGGCACCACTTCCGTCAGGAAAACAGTGTGCAAGTTGGAGAAACTCAGGATAAAACCAGAGAAACTGGACAAACCCAGCAGAAGAATGGAAGAACTGCGACGAATGGAAGAACTCAGAAATTACATAACCACCAAGCAAGTCTGGACCACATATGCTAAATGTGCATCCACCATGGCTAAGCCCAGGTTTTCACAGCAGGGGCTGAGGAGGGCAGAGGCTGACACCAACCGCTTTTCAAAAGGTAGCACTACAACGCTCTCAGATACCAATTTATCGTGAAGTCTCCCTGTTTGGCTCCTGTGAGTTGTGTATTGAACTACAAAGGGTTTGCTGAGTTGAAGATAAAAGCACTTTCACTTTGGTAAAATGTAGATTGTGTATCCTGACTTCTCAGTGATGACAAGTTACGTTTTGCAGTTTTCTTCCTATACCCACAAATGAAATTATTGAGACTTAAATATCTTTGTGCCTAAATGTTTTTGTTCTAAATTGCTGATCCTTTAAAATATTAAATTATTAATTAATATTAAAATTAATTAATTTTATTATCCATAGTAGTATAATTGAAGTTGATTCCTAACAAGCTAGCAGCTATTTAGACACAGAGCCTATGCAGTAGTGAAATATGATTACAGCATTTAAGAACACAGGCTCTTGGAATCAGGTCATAGGATTAAATCTCGGGTCTACCCCTCAGAAGCTCCCTGACCTTAACTTTCTCTTAATCCTAGCTTTCTCATCTGTTAAATGGGGATAAGACATTCATATTCAAAGAGTGGTGGTGAGGATGAAGTGAGGTCATGCATGTAAAGCACTTGACATGTTATCTGACACAGGGGAAGTGCTAAAAAATGATGAATTTTAGGAGTACTATTCAATACTGATCACCTATTACTGAGGCCCATAGTATATGCTTCCATAGGAGAGAGAAAATTGAATACATAAATTAGTGACTCCTCTCAAAAAAAATTCCACTCCTTTTTACAAGATAATATTTACATTCAGGAATTGCAAGAAAATGATATAAGTTCAACCAACCAAGTGCAAAATTATAGGAGTTCAATACATGACATTTTTGTGCTAGAAGCATGGAAAGAGTCTGCCCAAGAAGGAATAACCAGGTCTTGGATGATAGCTATGGTTTGGGAAAGTGGAGAGAGGGAAAGGGAAGGTCTACATAGATTTTGCTGTTGGGGTAGGGAGGCAGCAGAGTCCTAGCTGAAGGGAAAGTCTAGGGAAGGCGTAGAAGCAGGACTGCAGGATCCATACCCCATGAAGAGCCTGGGAAAGGTGTAAAATGATCCCATTAAATTGGTAAGATCAGGCCAGATTGTGAAGAACCTAGATGTCACACAGGGAAATGTGGATTCCAAGAAAAGCAAGAGAGAACGAACAAGCCGCTGAGCAGGACATGCTGTGATAATTTCTCCCTCCCCAAACATTCCTTGGTCTCTTTACCATATTGTGCCATCATGTCACCCTGCACAAAGTAGGTTTCTTAGGCCCATCACTCTAGGCTGCATTTTAGCTTACATGCTTTGTTCCACGTATCAGGGAACAGCTATCTTATATTGAACCAGTGAAATGATTTGCAAAATCCCTTGAGATTATATAAAATAGGACTTATTTTATATTGCTGATAACAAGTAGGAGCATAAAAATGATGGCACAATTATTTTCTCTCATAATGGGAAGAAGACTCCCACAAAGTCAGGATGATTTGAGAATATCTTCACTCTGACCAGAGTGATTAAATATGATGCACTTGCAGAGAAGATTCTATTTGACATTTTGTTGGAGAAGAGAAAATAGCCAGCAGACAGCTGCCTACAAGAGTAAGCTTTTCTCAGTAGGTGTTCTGACTTCCTGAGAAATCTGGCATCCACAGGACTCCTTTGAAGTTACACTCTCCCCTCATTTCTGAAGGAGTGTCAGCAACTCACAATTTTAACTGAAGTACTATCAGCATTTGGAACAGCACGGCTCCTCCTTGGGGAGAACTGTCCCAAGTGTGGCAGAATACCTAACATTTCAGGTCCTACCCACTGTATTCCAGGAACATCCTGACATACTGACCTCCAAAACCACCTCCGCCTGCACATTTCCCAAACCTTCCTTGGTACACAGTACCCCTTTGGCTGAAAGTCACCCAGCTGCAGTGTGTCTGTTTTCTGTTAACCAGTCTCACAATACCAATAGCATGCAGCATTCTCATAGCTGAGAGTTAGTGAGTGAGTTTGTTCATTGCCAGAATGCTTCTCTAAGATATGCCTGAGTCATCTACTTTAACTCTCGCTTCTCACATCCTCCACACCTCTTCCTGGTCACTCTACCAATGAATCTAATTCAAGGCCAGTAAACTACCACCAGTGGGACTCATTCATATGGCGGTCCATCAAGAAGAGTTGTGCCCATGTCCTGAAAAGCATAAGTTCTGATATTTACAATGAAAAAGGGTCCCTTTCCAGTAAGGTATTCTATTCTCATTTTTCCTAATAAAAAAAGAGGAAGGAAGGGATGGAAAGAAAAGAATCTTTGAAGACTCGGACCACTGTACTCCTCCTGTCATTTTTTGCTTCAGATATCTATGTACAGTAAATAGATCACATTTTAAAATACACTTCAACCACGGTGATGTCATTTGAAGATCTTTCAAGATAAGAAGAGCAAAAGCTAGAGTGTGGTTTTTCAGGTTAAAATGTTGTTTGCTATTATAAACAGGGGGAAGTGAAGGTTGTTGCCTAACAGCTTTATGTTTACAAGGTGTCTGTGTAGAAGTGACAACATTTTAAAATACACATTTGAAAACAAACCGAGTATGCATAATTGTAATAATATACTTAAGGTGGACGGGCTTTGTGGTTATACGAGTGGGCTCTGGAGCTGCACTGACTGGGTTCATACCTATGAAGTGTGTGACTTTAGGCAAGTGACCTCAAAGTGCCTTGGTGTCTCCATCTGTGAAATGGGACCAGTTATCATACCCACCTAATGGGGATTTTGTACAGATTAAATGAGATAATACATATAAAGTGCTTAACTCAGTTCCTGGAAGATAGAAAGCACTCAATAAATGTGAGATACTACTACTACTACTACCACCACTACTACCACTACTACTACTACTACTACTAATTACTGTTAGGTTGGTGCAAAAGTAATTGCAGTTTTTGCCATTACTTTAAATGGCAAAGAATCACAATTACTTTTGCACCAACCTACTTCTCCTACTACTGATCTGTAGTAGTTACTGTGCACGAGAAATAATTCTGAATCGTGCAATTATATGTGGATGGACTAGTGAGCTGGCATCTGATCTTTTGAGTGTGCATGTCTTATCTTTGTAAAAAAAGAGGAATTTTTACTGGTGCCGTGCCATGATAATAAAGGGTCCAAACTGAAGTCCCAGGAAGCCCAATGTGGTACACACCTACATAGAAGTTCCAGATTTTGTGTTGGACATTAGAGTTATTCAGCTAAAGTCACTTATTTAATTTCTATTTTCATAGGCCTTGTACAAAAAACTTATTTTCAAATAATATTCCTAAATTATTAAGAAAATGATTTATGTAAATATAACAAGATCAGTGAGGATATTGGCACTGGGTTGTTGGTGAACAAAGTTAATTTCCTGTGATATATTTATAAATGTAAATGAATAAACAATTTTCTCTAAAAGCTTAATAACTTTAGTTTCTTGTGATGAACACAGGCTCAATTATTATACATTTTTAAAAATAAATATGTAAATCAAGCATATTACCTTATAATTGAGGTTTATATTCAATGGAAGATAGCAAAATTTTTTCATGTTAAAATCAGAATATCACCAGAAAATATCTTATGAACAAATGAATCAGGACCTAATTACATTAGGATAATATACCTATAAGTATAAGTGTGAACTGAAGGAGACTTTCATCATTCTTTGTCTTCAAGATACCTGACTTTAAAATATTCTCTAAGCTTTTTCTTTATCTTTTATAACAAAATATGATGGCTGCTTCAGTGCTGTGTGTTTTCAAAGCAACTGTGTCAAACATTTTCTGACTTTCACAGGTTTTTCTCCATTCACTGCTACTGAAAATTATGGCACCTGATTTCAGCTATAAATTGAACTAACTCTAATTTAAATATATCTGGAGCTTATCATTTTCCCCATGCTATGGAGTGTCAGATAATTATAATTTAGCTCATTCCTTAATCTTCAAATTAACTTTTGATAATATTAAAATAACATTAGTTATTATAAACATACTATATAAAGAAGACATGTTATTTAGAATTGTAGTGGGCTGGGCACAGAGGTTCACATCTGTAATCCCAGCACTTTGGAAGGCTGAGACGGAAGGATTGCTTGAGGCCAGGTGTTTGAGACAAACCTGGTCAACAGAGCAAGACTCCATCTCTACAAAAAATTTAAAAATTAGCTGGACATGGTGACATGTGCCTGTAGTCCCAGCTACTTAGAAAACTGAGGAGGGAGGATTTCTTGTGCCTCGGAGATTGAGGCTGCAGTGAGCTATGGTCATGCCACAGCACTCCAGCCTGGGTGACAGAGCAAAACTCCATTTCTAAAAGAAATAAATGATAAATAGAAGAATTTTACTGGGTAAGACTAGAAAAGTCAATGAGGAGCAGCTGTTCTTTTCCACTTGGTTCACTTAGCATTGACCTTTGGCTTCAGGAGATCTGTGTTTTCAAGGAACAAGATCTCTAAAGAAAATGATTTACCATGATTCCTTGCGGTGACTGATAGAAGCAATGCATATGTCAATCAGCAGGGTTATCACAGATAATAAACAAACTCATGTCTTCTTGAGTAAAATGATCACAGTCAAATTGAAACCTTTGAAACTCAGCTCTGAGGAATAGGAACTTATATTGTTAAAACATTTCCCTAAATTTGTGAAATAAAAAAAACTAAAAGCTACCTAAATGCAATTCTGTATTTTTCATGTGTTGGTACTCCTTCTACATTGTGATGATCGTTTAAATATATTTTGAAAAACATCTGTGATTTAAGATGTAAGATAGCTGGATAGTAGATGAAAAGCAGATCATTCTTTCCCTGATGTTTTTTAAATGAAAGAATGAGACAATTTCAGGAAAGTAATCTTTTGTTTTAAAAGTCTACAAATCTATAGACATGATTAATTTAGCATTAGCAGTTTCTTTCATAGAAGGTGAATATTGTTTTTTATTCATTCATAAGGAAATAATGTTTTAACTTGCCTATTATATGCCAGGGTCTGTGTAACTGCTTTCACATATGTTAATTAACCTAATTTGACAACTCTTTTATTAACTGTGGAAACAGAGGTTCCAGGATCTTAGCTTTCCAGACATACAAGTAGTAAGTCTCAGGGTGCAATTATAACTAAATGGAGAAGAGTTTTCTCAGTAGAAGAAAATAAATAAAATCTGGTTAAAAGTTGCCATGTACTATGTGATTATTAAACCTAAATGCTTTATTAGTATTTGTAACTTCTCTTTGAATCTTTTGTCTTAGGACATTAAAATAATTCTCCAAAGGAGTGAACATGTACAAGGAAATGATGGAGAAAGATCACCTTCAAGACTTACAGAAGAAAAGAAATGAAGACAAAAGAGTGTGATTTCTATAATTCAGTAATAAATCTTCCAAATATTAAATGTGACTGTGGTGTTTGTCATATATGTTATGATTTTAAGTATAGAAATGAAGCCTACCAGTTTATTATGGGCATTGAAAAGGGAACCTTCCTTAACTTGGAGAATATTTCATAATAAAGAGAGAAAAAAAATCCAAAGTAAAAGTACAAAGTAACCAGGAAATGCATTTTGAAGTGATTCTGAAAATGGAAGGCCCCAGAATAATATGTTCAAAAATAAATCCGTCATGAAAATTCCCTGTGAGAGGTATCCACATTAGGCAGATATAGTGAAAATTCCCCCAGGACTCCACATCAGGATAGTACTTCTAGGTACATCTTACAGTTCTTGCTTCATATACAGTAAAATGTCAAGGTTTACTTCAGTAGCCAAGAAGAAGGCTGCATTATTGAACTGCTAGTAAAGCTTTGTTCCCACATCTATTCATAATTATTTCTTAATAGAATATATTTCCTTCATAGATGCACGATTTCATCTTTTCACTTGATAAATTGATGACTCAAATTCAATAATACTTATCAAGAAAGTGTTTCAAGAGTGGTGATGTTTTTTCAGTGGCTGAGCTGCTTCTGTGATAACCCCTGTGTCTCCTCACTGGCTGGATCCTCCTCTTCTCCTCAACCTCTGAATGTAGGAGGGCCCCAGGATTCAGCCCTCTTCATCTACAGTCAATCCTTGCATGATCCATCCATTTCCATGACTTCATGGGTATTACAGAGGCTTCCAACACTGAAATTTCTATTCTCACCTTCCTCCGAAATCCAGACTTCTCTGTCTTAATGGCCCCATGTTTTCCACATGGATGGCTGACAGTCATCTCAAACTCAGCACGTCTGAGAAGACTTTCTGATTTTCCTCTTCCTCAAACCTGCTCCTCTAAGTCCTCTTTCATTTTAGGCAACTGCATCCTCCTGCTGTTCAGACCAGAGATCTTGAAGTCATCCTCTCTACCTCACATCCTACCTCCAGCCTATCAGCAAATCAGGTAGGATAGATCCTGAAAATGCCTCTAGAATGCAATCTTCCCTAGTCCTCTGTGGCAGGAAGTCTGGTCCAAGCCATCACCATCTTTTGCCTGGATTACTGCTGGATCCGGATAACCAGTGATCCTGTTTCTGTTCTTGCTCCCTCTACAGGCTGTTTTTACCACAGCAGCCAGAAGGAGCCTTTTCTAATGCACGTCAGGCCATGTCACACTTCTGCCCCAATCCTCTATGTCCTGTGTCACCCAGAGTCCAGCCCAAGTCCTCATCTTGATGCATTGCCTCTTTGTTCCCATTTCCTGTTCTCCCCCTTCTCACTGCTTAAGTGACAAAGCTACCTTGCCCATCTTGGCACCCACCGGGCATACTCCTGCCACAGGGCCTTTGTGCTTAGTATACTCTCTGCTTAGAATGATTTTCCTCCCACATCTCTGCATGACCTGTCCCCCAAATTTCTTCGGGTCTCTGTTCAAATGTCACTTTATCAATAAAGCCTTCTCTCACTACCTCATACAAAATAGAAGCAACTCACCATATCTTATTTCCACTTATTTTTTTTCCCATTATACTTATCAACATCTAACAAACTATATTTAATATCTCTTCTGTCACTCCAGTCAGTTGTAAATTCTGTGAAGTCAGAGTTTTGTGTATTTTCTTTATTGCTGTGCCCCAGAACCTAAGACTAAAAACCATACTAGTTTTATGTTCTGTTGATGCATTTGTGGAAAAATCACATTTAAAATGATCAATAAGTCAATGAGCAGCCCAAGACAATTCTTATTGTTAGTGGAAATTCTTTCTGCAAAGAGTCACATTTCCTAATTTTGCTTCTTGTGAGTTAAAGTTCACTGGAGGCTCTATTCCCAAAGCACTTGTCTTCAAGCTAATGGAGGAGAGTGACCCAGACATGTGCTTGGGAGATGGAGAAGAAGCCCTACCTGAGCTTACAAAATTTCAATTTAGCTGATTCACATGTGGACAAACAGCATAATTCTAGTAATTCTAGAGAGGGAGGGGAAGAATATCTGAAAACAGAGTTCAAATCAATAAAATATCATACGGACACAGGCAGTAAGCTAATCCACATTTTATTAAGAATTCAGTGAGACAAGGCAACAGTACATTGCAATAGAAAAACACTAAAGCAGAGCAAACGGCATTCCTATAATAAATTTTTGGCACAATGTTGTTAAATAGGAAAACTGTAGAATCTTTCTTTTGAGGACCATTAACTCCTCTAAGCAGTAGGATGGCAACCAGCACACAAAGGGTCTCTGGGTCAGTCTTTGCCAAATCAGAGTCTCTTTATCATCATCAGAATGAAGCAGGTCTGGTGACTGAGAATGAACCAGAGTCTCTCTCACTTCTTCCACTGTTTGCACATTTATCTCCTACCCCTATTTGCTTATCATAGCGTGATCTATTTAACACACAACCACAATCTTATCTGACCTTGCTACTAATCAGTTATTTTCACACATCTTTAGTAAACATTTCATTGCATTTCCCACAAGCTCTGATCCAAATGTCTTTTTTATTTCCCACAATGTTAATCCCACCACTATTTTCTTTATAAAGGCAAAAAAAAATTGAGAATAGCATATACTGAGCACTTGCTATGGGTGATGATCTGTGCTATATTGCCTGCATTATTTTCTTATTTTGTCCTTGTAATAATGCTCTGGGTTTGCCATTAGTTTCCCTTTTACAGGTGAGGACACTGAGTATCATAGAGGTTAGGTGACTTGCACAGGATTGCCCAACTAGGCTCTGGCAAAGCTGTGATTCAACCCCAGTAGAGACTAATGTCAAAGCTCATGCTCTTTCCTTCACACCGCATCGTCTCCCTTTGAGATGGAATCTCTGAGACCTGTAAGAATATCCAGTGTGAGCCTTTTCACTTTTCCTCTTACCTCTAACAGTGCCCAACTTTGCTGTTTCATGTAACCTCTGCATCCGTATGTATTTGCTCCTCCTTCCCTTCAGTCCCAGAGTACCAAACCTCTTAAAGTCTGTTTGCTCCTATCATGCTATAGGTCCTAATCTCTCTTCAACCCCTAAAACCCTAGACTATCATTATTTCCAATATTTTCTTTTTTTGTCTCTCTCCTCTGGCCACTTCCCCTCAGTGTATAAACCTGTTCAACACTTAAACGTATGGGGGAAGTCCCTTCCCTTACCACTACTCTAGTTATGCCTAGAGTTACTTTTCTCTCTTTCTCTCTTTGTTTCTTTTACTGCCAGACTTCTTAAAATAATAATTTGCCCTCATTCCTCCTACTTTACCAGCTGAAAGTTATTTTTATCATGAAAAGATATTCAATTTTGTCAGATAATGTTTTTCTGCATCTAAAAAATCATGTTTTCTTTAGTATATTGATATGAGAAATTATTTTGTTTAATTTTGAGTGATGAACCAGCCTTGCATTCCAAAAATGTATTACACTTTTTGTATATAACTGGATTTGAGTTACTAATATTTTCTTGATAATTTTTTGATCTGTGTTCAGAAGAGATATTGGTCCATAGTTTTATTTTCTTATACTGGGTTTTCATAGCAGGTTAATTCTGGCATCGTAAATGAGTTAGCATGCATTCCTTCTATTTTATAGAAGAGCTTATATAGAATTAGCTTTTCTTCCTTAAGTATTTCCAATAAAGTCTCCTGACCAGTTTTCTCTGTTGGAAGTATTTTAATTATTAATTTGATTTATTTAATAGATAATTAAGATTATCTATGTCTTCTTTGGTGAGATATGGTGTCTTTCAAGGAATTTGTCCTTTACATTTAAGTTCTTAAATTTATTGGCAAGAAATTTATAATAGTTCCTTATGATTATTTTAACACTGGTAGGTTCTATAGTGATGATCCCTTATTGTTCCTAATATATGTTTTCTGCCTTTTTTCTTGGTTACTCTGGCTAGAAATTAACCAATTTTATTCATCTTTTCAAATAATCAGCTTTTTGTTTTATTAATTTTTTCTCTATTATTTATCTGCTTTGCAGCCAATTTTTTAACCCGTAAAATATCTTGCTTTCTTCTTACTAATCCACTGAGACTTACCTCAGAAAGGTCCTAAATGGCCTTTCAAATAAACAAATGTAGTAGCAATTTATCTACATATTTGTATCATATTAATCAGTGCCTCATTTTTAAAATTTTATTCTTCTTTGGATTACAAGAGAGACTACAAAATGCCCTTTTACCTCTCTAATTACTTCTCCTTACTTAATTTTTCTCTTCCTATGCCTCACCCCATTCTTTCTTGATTATTTCAACCACCTACTTATCTTCCACTCTCACTGATGTGTAAAGGACTTAAATATTTTTCTCCATCTCTGACTTCTGTGACCTTCAGAAGCTCATACACATCTGCCTACTAGCTTGAAAATCCTGCTGGGCTTCTTAGAGATGATCTCCGATCTTGAGTCTTTGTCACTACTCATCTCTTTCCAGATACAAGGCATTTGGACATCAATGGGGCATTTTACAGAGTTATTTATATCTCCATGATATCCTTGGGAACAAGGTAACAAATATAACTAGATGCAAAGACAAGTGAATTTGTAACTGGTGAAGTAACTTTAGCAAGCACAGAAGATTCATACACAAGTTATCGTTAACGGTCTTCCTCAGTGGACTGTTGGCTAATGGTTTGTTTTATTCACCTCTCTGATACAGTCCATCAACAAAGGTATTCAAAGAGAGGTATAGAATTCATGTTATTATAATTGTGGTTGACACAAAGTTGGACGAGACTGGAATTAAATTATGTTTAGTAAGAGAAAGAGAACCCAATAATTTCTTGAAGGATGAGACCCACCTAACAGGATTGAGGTATTAATATTAGGTAACAATAGATAATAATAGCTAATATTATTGAGGGTTTACTATGAGCTGGGAAATGTGATAAGTGTTCCCTATCTCATTTAGTTCTCACAATTCTGTGAAGTAAGTACCCTTACGATTTCCATTTACATATGAAAAAATGAGGTTTAGAGAAATGATGTAACTTGCCCTAAGTCACACAGCTGGTGAAAACCAGACACAGACTAGAAAGCCAATACTAACCCCAAAAGCCGTCCTCTTACTCAGTTGTCTATGCTCAGGTAGAAATAACCTATCACGATAAACATGGGGGAGAGATCCAAGATGGCCGACTAGCAACAGCTCAGGAATGTAGCTCCCAGTGAAAGTGCAGAGAACGAGTGGATGCCGCACTTTCCGACGAATTTTTGTTGCCCACAGACTCCGAGACTCCCGGCAGAGAAGCCACACAGGTCGCCAGCGCGACTCTTTTGGCCCGCGCGGCTCTTTTGCCGGCGCCCGGCGCGG